>JAWQFJ010000918.1:12500-20000 GCA_034096865.1 Theodoxus fluviatilis
CAGAAAGTCACGTGAGCAGACGTTTCCTCAACAAGAAGCCAATGGCCCCACAGACAGTCAGACTTACCTGCAGACGGCGTAGTAGGTGCTGTAATAGGACAGGGGACGACAGAACTCCACCCCAAAGCAACCCTTGTGACGCACCGTGGTCAGACGCCGCCAGTAGTGAGGGCAGTAGGAGTTGGAGCTGGGGCACGGCCTGAGGGAGAGACAATAAAGTTCAAATACTCAAATTCAAATTATCTTGCTCGCTCACTCGCTCTTACGCGCACATAAATACATGTACGTTCAAGCATGCAGTCACACATGCGCATCCCCCTGTGACTTCGGGGTAAGAATTGACCCACCGCGTCTCCCTACGCGATTCGTAAGACGCGAATTACTAGGGACACCGGTACTTGATTTGCGTTTACTCTAAACTGTTCTAGTGATTTTCGTGCTTACTGGACTTTAATAGCCTACAAAGGCTGATAGGCTGTAAAACACTGTCCATCCAACCATCCACCCAAGCACGCGGAGAGCATTATGCACGTGTATTTTAAGCGAATAAACTGCTATTTGTTGATTTATTTGATTATGTAATATTATCCTCCATTCTTTGACTCTAAAACAATGCCTTTTTAAGCAGTGTGTTTCTTCAGCTAATCTACGACTTCCTGATTGAAAGACTGAGCGCCGTGTTTCAGACGTACACGTGTCATCTTCAGTCAGGACTTACTGGCTGGAAAGTACGCCGTGTACAAACAAGTATACTGGGCCAGAATTATCAGAAAACACTCTATTAAGTTTCTTCAGCATAAATGACAGACGTCAGGTATTTTTGTAATCCGTGTAGCAGTAATGATGTTATCATATCGGAAACAGCAATTCAGACAGAATGAAAAAAAGTCTCTGTCCTCTGAAGAAATGCTTGCTTATTGTACGATGACTTACCACTTGATCAGAGCTTGTTTGGCGGAGACAGGGGCAGCAAACTCAGCATTCCTGGTCTCGGCCGCTTTCCTCTCCTCCGCTATCCCCTCCGCCTCCAGTGCTTTCAGCAGCTTCTCGCTCTCTGCCCTGCAAAGGTAGAGACGAGGGTGTTTCACACAGAGAGGTAGAGAGGAACAAATACACAGAGAGAAATACAGACGGATGGACTGAGGGACGGAGGGAAGGAGGGAGGGAGGAAGGGAACGAGGGAAGAAGGGATACGGAGAGAGATACCGAGAGAGATACCGAGAGAGAGAGAGAGAGAGAGAGAGAGAGAGAGAGAGAGAGAGAGAGAGAGAGAGAGAGGTGCAGGCGGGCAAGCTAGCAGGTCGATGGGAGAGATTCGCTGACAAGACAAACACACAGCCGAAAATGCAGACTCTAAGTGACACGCGTACACGCTAACACACAAACATTTATACATTCGCTAGCGAGAACGTTTACTCACCCATACGAGTATACATGTCCATGTACATTAACACCAACAAACACTTGACACAAAGTAACAAAGAGACGACTCACGTGGAGATCTGGTACTGCTGGTCCTCAGGGTTGTCAAGCGCGACCTCTGCCTCAGTAACGGTGTCTCTGGCAAGACATATGGCTGCCTCCAGATCCTGGGGGGAGGCTGTGGGCCGTGTGAGGGGATCAGCTACCTCGGTGAGAACGGCTGGGCGCAACTGAACCTGACACCACGCTACACCCACCTGTTGGGGGAGAGAAAGCAGTCACGAGATGTAAGTCTTCTGGGATCGCCTACCCCTTTGAGCAGTTTTGGCAACGTACACGTGACTTGGCTAAAACAAATACTGCACACTTGAAAGTATTTCTTCTTTATCTAATCCATTGCATACACCTCCAGCATGATAATAGAAGGATGGTGACGTGACAAGATGTACTGTTGTGGTGGATTTGCAGCGAAGGAGATGATGTATTAAATTGTATGGCTAAGGTCGGACGCCAGACTCCAACAAGAATGTGAAGACAGTCTTGTTTTCGTAGTGAGTGCATAGAAATCGTGTTGTCACCGCGAGCTATATTTGTGAACGTTTGTAATGACGTAATTGATATAGTTATGTTTGTTAGCAGACATAAGAGAGATATATATCCTATTCCGCCTTCCAAAATAATGCATTATCTTTGAATGTAGTGACTTGATATGTTGTAAAAACGTCGATAAGACTTAAACACAGGCAAAAGAAAAGTTTAAGTGATTTTTTAAAGGTGGATTCAATGCACTTTGCACAGTCTGCACAGCCCCTCGTACAAATGAAACACAAGTATAGCTAGTCTTGTCAAAAACAAACAAACAAATAAACTCAAACCCCACCCCTCACCCCCATTTTTTACTTTGTCATGAACTCGTCATTCTCACCATGAAAGCACGGTTGACATGAGAATAGGATCGTAAGAGCGCGTTTACACGCTTGGAAACCATCTGAACTAATCAAGATTTCACGAGGAAAATTTAGAATTTTAAATATAATTTTCCTGACCACGTTTAAAGAAAGAAAGAAAGAACAATAACGACTTCAAAGTATTGCCTTCTAAAGCTACATCAAACAGCGTCAAAGGCTTGTTTTGCATTCCTATTTGGAACTTTTGATGGGAGGGACCTGAACCAGGAAAACAATTCTATGAACTATTCTCGACAGCATCTAAGTCCATTTAAGCAGTGCTTGTTTTTCTTATTTGAAGACAGGATATCAGAAAAAGGTATTCGTCCTTTCGTGCAGCCATGGTTACTTTTGCTGCATCGAAGTAAAAAGTAAGGTCGTAGAAGACAGACTTACCACCAGAGCAAGGAGCAGAAGGAAACGGTTCATCTTCGGGCGTTGTCTGACTTCTCTGGTCGCTGCTGATATTCTTCTCGGGTCTGCTGCCGGAGTCGATGCTGGCTGGTCTGCAGGTGGCCAGTCTTATAGGCCTCACTGAGGAAGTAGCTTTGTGGAAGCACTGGCCAATCAGAAACGTTCCGAACCATACTTGCTTTTTATTGGACGGATCCTTTTCCATTCGTTTTGTATCGTCGTGACTTTGAATTTACCCACAAATGATACGCATATTATTTTGTGGTGAGTCAAGCGTGAAGCCAAGCAGAAAATAGACGGGCTGTCGATGCAGCTCTCCAGCCGCACTTGAACAAGTACGGGCGCTCCTCCGGGTATTAGTCTAGTCGTGCCACCCCTGCACTCCCTCTGCATTTCCCGCTAATAATGTTGACGAGAACCAGACTACTAAACATCATTCGGGCGTTCCCTGCAACCTTGTGAGGGATTTGACAAGGACAGGGCTACACGATTAATGCAAGCACAAAGGCTTGGAGGTGAAGTCATCTGCGCCGCGATTTTTTTAACAACCTGGGTCGAATCCGATTGGTGGAACGAGGAACACAAAGCGACTTTGCCGCTGTAGAACTCGAATGTGGGAAAGCGTGACGATCTCAATACATCGCATTCACGCGCCTCTCCATTCCGGGTGGAAGTGTTTCTAAATATACCTGCGCAGCCGCTGAGTGTTTACGTCACAGTGACGTCATACGAGAGAGTCCTGTGGAGGCTTGTCAGCCGTGCTATTTATGTCGAGGGATTTTCTACCTCTAAAGCGAGAAAGAAAAAAAACAACTCCCAAGTGTCTTACTATCTTTAATTGAAATTAATTGAAGTTATTTTGACTGTTTTGGGGTTTATGCATGCAATGATACGTATAAGTTCCAAATGCATATATCAGTCATGGACATTACATCATATATATTGGATCCATGATCTAGTAGATGCTTTCAAAGAGTATTCAAACAGTATCTACTTATGTACCGTGTTTATCTTCTTATGGATGGATGGATGGAAGGACGGAGGGAGGGAGGGAGAGATGAAGGGAGGGAGGGAGTGAGTCTTACGGGAGAGAGGAAGGGAGAGAGGGAGCATTACGGGAGGGAGGGAGGGAGAGAGTCTTACGGTCTATTAGCCTTTGTAGACTATTTAATGTCACTGATTACGAAAAAGCCTTAAAGCTGGTTAAAATTAGATCTAGTTCTGACTGCCCTAGATATTCGCCTCTTAAAAAACGCACATGGAGAAGCGATTGCTCTATTCACCATCCTAAGGATCTGTAACACATTTAAAACTCTGTCTGGTTGTCTGTCCGTCCGTCCAATCTTCCGTCTGTCCGTCGGTCTGCCCGTCTCTCTGTCTTTCTGTTTCTGCCCCGCTCCTCATCCACTCCCCCCCTCTCTCTCTCTCTCTCTTACTCTTTCTTTTGCTTCTTCTTTTATTCTCTTCTTCTTTTACTCTCTCTCTTTCTTTCTCTTTCACCATCTCTCGCGCGCGCGTTCTCGCTCTCGCTCTTTTATTCTGTTTTTCTCACTTTTTTCTCTCGTTCAGTCTCATTTCTCCACCGTATGTTCTAATCCTAGAATAACTCTAATGTTTGCCATGTTATTGCAGTACACGAGATTCGTCAAAGCAATCATGACGTTTCACATAAAATTTCGAAACAACCCACAAGCGAAAATTTTGGATGCCAAGGTGACGGCCTCCTTGTAGATGTGTTGACACATTTGGAAGCTCGGGATTCCCTCAACGTAGACAGTGCGACTCGAACACGCACCCAGTGCGTCCTTCTTCTGACGTCTTCGAAGACAGGAAGTCTTTGAATATTGTTGAGTGTTTACAGAAACACTTGTGTCCCAGGTAAAACGGCGAGCCACCGAAGTAAAGAAAGTGTGACACGCTCTCACACACCCATGCTCTCTAGTGTCAGCGCGGCGTGCTTCTTGCTGGCAATACAAAGACAGACCAGGTCACTCTTCGGGATCAAGTAGCGATCTATCCTTTCCAGCCAATGGAAATAGCCCTTCATTCAGGCTGTAAATAGTATCAGTGTGACGCAGACGGAGCGAAAAACGCCAGACGACACACCTCCCCTGCTCTCCGTAACCTTGTCCTCGCCTTTGTCCTGGCGGTCATCACACCTAGAAGGAGGACCGATCCCCAGATTGCGCGTTGAAATTGCGGAAGTTCTGATGGGTGTAGTCACGGCAGAATCTGTGTCACTGGCAGCACAAGGGGTAACACACACACACACACACATATATACACACACACATACACACACACATACACACTCACACACACACACACATACACACACATACACACTCACACACACACTCATACACACACATACACACTCACACACACACACACACTCACACACACACACACACACACACACACACTCACACACACACACACACACACACACACACACACACACACACACACACACACACACACACAAAATTCTTACTGTATTGTCACAATCTTGAAGGCTTCATGGCAAAACATTTTGAACATTTTCCAAGGCAAACATACTAGGTTATCTCTGCTTTACCGAGACGAAGTCAACAATATTGGTTCGAGGACCTAGGCACAATTTTGTATTTTTGAAAACCTGTATTAAAAGCAGGTATTTACTTGACCGACTTTGATATGCTGTACTGAGCACATGCTGGATGTGTCCTTGTTTGTGGTGTTTGCCTGAAACAAGGCCTAAACTCTCTCTTTCTCTCTTTCTCTCTCTCTCTCTCTCTCTCTCTCTCTCTCTCTCTCTCTCTCTGTCTTACTCTTCCGAACGAGTATACACTTTAGAGGGAGTTCAGCTCCATATGGGGGATACCAGGGCCACCCCAGGGCACAAGTTCACAAGTGTTGTATGGAAGAGTCTCCGGTTAAAAAACCAGTGGGAAAAGCACGGGTCTTTCTGTCCCAGAATTAATGGGGACACTTGACAAAGGCAATTTACTATGTGGGACATGAAAAAGCCCCTAGGTTTGTTCTGGTGAAGCGCATTTCACGCGGGTAAGATATGAAGAGGTTCCTTGGAGATATGAATAATTGACTTAATAATGAAGATGATTCCACCATTAAAATGTATTTTCAGTCTGATGGGCTTTAAAACGTCAGACTTGGTTAGAAGTGCTCAAGCATTATGCAGTGAGCAAGCGCCCGTTATAGTCTCACAGCAGTACAAAGTTAGAACATCAGGCCAAAATGACAAGATTAAGGCTGAAACTGAAAGTATGGGATCAAGGCTGAAACCCCCGGAAGCAGAGCTGTACACAATTAACGTTGCAGTATCAGGAAGCACGACTGTGCATCAACGACTAAATGTCCAGTCTCACTGAAGACATTCTGCATGAAAGTTTAAGAGGTTTCACCGAAGCAAGCCGGGGCGAGAATGAACTAACAGATGGATGGATGGATTGACGGACGGACGGACGGACGGACGGAAGGACGGACGGGCGAATGGATGGAGTTTTACGGTCTATCAGCCTTTGTAGGCTATGTAAGGCTATTGTGCACGACAATCACTAGAATAGTTTAAAGTAAGCGCAAGTCAAGACACGATGATCTATTATTGGCCTCTTACGAATCGCGTAGGGAGACGCGGCGGGTCAATTCTGACCCTCACCTCACAAGGCGGATGGATGGACTAACGCAACACTGCACACTTGCAATGGAAACGCTGCTTGCTCACAGCTGTGTGTTGAGACCTTGTGGTGCAGCAGCGCTCAGGTGCGCGATGAGCGTGCCCTCCATAAACTTTCTGTGGGCAGCATCGGATTGATGTCGCCAAAGCGAAGACACAGAAAGGTGAGACAAATCATGATTATCGCTGTTTAAATGGGGGTGGGGTAGGATAGATTGATAGCACGGTGGTGTTCTGTGAAGCGCTTCGCGTTCTCTACTTTGTTGTAAAGTTTCAGAGAGCAATTTCACCACTCGATCAGGGTATAATTTCCATCACACGCGAGCGTGTTGTGGTGATTCTGCCTTGGTTCTGTCTCCACTAATGCCGGCCTTGGTTCTGTCTCCACTAATGCCGGCCTTGGTTCTGTCTCCACTAATGCCGGTCTTGGTTCTGTCTCTAATAATGCCGGCCTTGGTTCTGTCTCCACTAATGCCGGTCTTGGTTCTGTCTCTAACAATGCCCGCCTTGGTTCTGTCTCCACTAATGCCCGCCTTGGTTCTGTCTCCACTAATGCCCGCCTTGGTTCTGTCTCCACTAATGCCGGTCTTGGTTCTGTCTCTAATAATGCCGGTCTTGGTTCTGTCTCTAACAATGCCCGCCTTGGTTCTGTCTCTAACAATGCCCGCCTTGGTTCTGTCTCCACTAATGCCCGCCTTGGTTCTGTCTCCACTAATGCCGGCCTTGGTTCTGTCTCCACTAATGCCGGCCTTGGTTCTGTCTCCACTAATGCCGGCCTTGGTTCTGTCTCTAATAATGCCGGTCTTGGTTCTGTCTCTAACAATGCCGGCCTTGGTTCTGTCTCCACTAATGCCGGCCTTGGTTCTGTCTCCACTAATGCCCGCCTTGGTTCTGTCTCCACTAATGCCAGCCTTGGTTCTGTCTCCACTAATGCCGGCCTTGGTTCTGTCTCCACTATTGCCCGCCTTGGTTCTGTCTCCACTAATGCCCGCCTTGGTTCTGTCTCCACTAATGCCCGCCTTGGTTCTGTCTCCACTA
>JAWQFJ010000918.1:33182-43182 GCA_034096865.1 Theodoxus fluviatilis
CTCCATCCCCACCGGGTTACGGAAAATCCTGTTTCTTCGCAGAAGACGCCGCTGTCGTGCTCGGAAATACGCGTTTAGGCCCTCTATCGGACCTCGGAGGTGCGATAACTTTATACGCGAAAATCCGTATAGGATAGGCTAACCAGATTGACGTGCATACCGATAACGCGATTAGTCCACTAAACGGACCAACGTCTGCAGGCCCAGACTGTAGGGCCCGTGTAGCTAACCGCGTTTAAGCTCTAAACGCGTTTATGCTAACCGCTTCTGACGTGCATACAGGCCCAGCCTTGTAGGCTATATAAAGCCATTACGCACGACAATCACTAGAACAGTTTAGAGTAAACGCTAATCTCAAGTCACGGTGTCCCTAGTTATTCGCCCCTTACAAATCGCGTATGGAGACGCGGTGGGTCAATTCTTACCACGAACCCACAGGGGGTCCGCACTCAAGGACTGGCAGCTGGCACGGTGCTAGAGTGACTAACTAGACTTGGTAGCGTGAGGCCTGGCTGGCAGAACACCCTGCCTGAATAGTATTGATCATGCAGGCCGTGGAGGAGCAGTTGTGTTACCTTGGTGGAGGTTTGCGCTCTCAGTGTGCTCTATTGTTTCCATATTTCTCTTTGCCAAGTGGCGTTTCATCCGACCGACAGGGCCAGAGCAACCTCATCCATCCGTGAACTCGGACGACCCTAGCTGATTTAGCACCTCACACGCAGCAAAAAACCTGTAGACAAAAACCCACATCCAACCCCAAGCAACAGCTTTACACCCATCTACGTGTAAACCAACAAACTGGTATCAGCACCTACTCCTCACTCAGCGAATTGTCACTTCCACCACTTCCTCATAAACTGGAGAGTATTCATATGCAGTGTACGACATCATTACAAGTCCCAAAAGCAGCACAGCATACTAGGCACAGAGAATGAAAAGCAATGGTGTTGTCTGTGGCACAGAGAATGAAAAGCTATGGTGTTGCCTGTGGCACAGAGAATGAAAAGCAATGGTGTTGCCTGTGGCACAGAGAATGAAAAGCAATGCAGTTGCCTGTGGCCAGCGACAAGGGCAGACAGACTACGCAGTCTTATCTCTCCTCCGAGTACGTGTGGGATGTGACTCGCCAGACCCATACGTAGCCACATTGACGGGACAGTGGTGACGCATCAAGTGTCCTGAGCTGCAGCCCTTCTTCTCTCCTTGGCAATGGCGCTTCCGCTCTGTCTGGACATCTTGGGGGCGGTGAGCGAGAAGAGGCTGCACAGCAACCTGAGCGTGACAGGGATTTCGATGAGACCACTGCACAGACCACCCCACCTCCAGGCCGCACAAGCAGGGGCCGGTGGCACGTGGGACGTTACGATGCTGGCTTCTGTGGCTGCACTGGATGACCTTGTCTTATGTGCCCAGGTATGCCCATAGCACTGCACGCTGCTCTGCCGTGCCGCCATCATGGCTGTTGGACCTTACAGGCCTCTTGCGCCCAGTCCCCTGGTACAGTCTGCACATGCTAGAATGAGCAGATCCCCACCCTCACACAGGGCCTACAGCTTCCCTGAACTGGTCTTGACCGCCAGTCTGGGCAAGCGGTGTCCCGAGGTGTGGCCGCTGTCGCATGCTAGAAGCTACTAGGAAAGCAACGGGCTATTTCAAAACACATTTCGTATAACCTACTTCATTCGCTTTCACCTGACTGACTGCCTCCACATAAACCGCCCTGCCCTGCCCTGCCCTGCCCTGCCCTGCCATGCCCTGCCCTGCCTTGCCTGTCTCTCTGTCTGTACCTTTTTCATAGATCTTGTGCATGTCTGCTCTCATGTTCTCTCTCTCTCTCTCTCTCTCTCTCTCTCTTTCTCTCTTTCTTTCTTTCTCTCTCTCCAGCAAGGCAATCCAGATCTGGCCCTTCTCAAGTGCCGGGCTTATCAGAACTTGGAGAGCTCTACCAGACTTCCCCCGGCCTGCCACAGGTCAGCTCCTGTCCTGACCATGTACTGTCCGGGGCTTGAGAGTAAAGAGAAAGGTAGAGGCTCTGACTGACCAGAGCGAACAGAGGCTCTAGATTGAGATAGTCAACAACGCCTGTCTACCAGGCTTGGGGCAGGAGGTCAAGAGGCACAATGGCCGCAGGAGCTAGGAAGCAAGGGAGAGGAGAGGAACACCTCGTCAACAAGTCAACACAACACGGTACACGTGAGACGAAAGCAGAAGTGCATGTAGGAGGTAGGAGGCAAATTGGCAGCAAGAAACACTGAACGAGTCAACACAATATGGGTGGGTATTCATGAGATGGAAGTACAGGTGTCTGCAGGATATACAAGGCAAAGTGGAAGCAAGGAATATTGGACGAGTCAACACAATATGGGTGGGTATTCATGAGATGGAAGTACAGGTGTCTGCAGGAGATACAAGGCAAAGTGGAAGCAAGGAATATTGGACGAGTCAACACAATATGGGTGGGTATTCATGAGATGGAAGTACAGGTGTCTGCAGGAGATACAAGGCAAAGTGGAAGCAAGGAATATTGGACGAGTCAACACAATATGGGTGGGTATTCATGAGATGGAAGTACAGGTGTCTGCAGGAGATACAAGGCAAAGTGGAAGCAAGGAATATTGGACGAGTCAACACAATATGGGTGGGTATTCATGAGATGGAAGTACAGGTGTCTGCAGGAGATACAAGGCAAAGTGGAAGCAAGGAATACTGAACGAGTCAATACAATATGAGTATTCATGAGATGGAAGTACAGGTGTCTGCAGGAGATTCAAAGCAAAGTGGAAGCAAGGAATACTGGACGAGTCAATACAATATGAGCATTCATGAGATGGAAGTACAGGTGTCTGCAGGAGATTCAAGGCAAAGTGGAAGCTGTAGCAGATTGCACTCAGTGAATTTGTGTTTCTTTGCTTGTGTGAGGAGATCATAACACAACCTGAATAGAATTGAATTGTCCATGTATAATTGACAGAGAGGTGTTCACTGTATAACGGCCTCGAGGCCAAGGGAGATTGAGAATAAACTAAAGGCTGAATCGAAGCAGACAACACGTATGAAAGCCTAAGTGCATGTTGTTTAAGAAGCTTGATTGGATGCAAGGCTGAAACATGTCTACATGGTGTCAGAGACATGGATCGCCTGAGCCCACCAGAACCGCTGCAAGTTCAGGGCGATGTCACAGACAACTGGAAACGCTTCAAGCAAGCCTTCCTCATCTATCAAGCGGCAAGTGAACTTGACAGCAAGAGCCGCAAGGTGCAAAGCATGACACTGCTACAAATCATCAGTCCTGAAGCGCTTGACATCTTCAATACGTTCCACTGGGCTGTAGAAGAATGCGACGTGTACCAACACTGTAAGGCTGAAGAAGATTTCCATGTCAGTGAATGAATCATCAAGAAATTCGATACGTACTGCGCACCAAGAAAAAACGCAACGATCGAGGAGCACATTTTTTTCAGTAGAAACCAGAACGAAGGTGAAACTTTCGACGTTTTTGTCACAGACCTCAAGCTGAAAGCAAAATCCCGCGAATTTGAAAACTTGAAAGAGTCACTGATTAAGGACAGGATCGTTGGTGGTGTCCACAGCGACCACCTGAGAACTAGATTGCTGCGAGAAGCGGATCTGACACTTAGGCCTACCAAGGCGGAAGATATCTGCAGAGCGGCAGAGGCGTCTGAAGAACAAGCCCATTCTGTAAACCCGAGTCAGTAGGCGAAATCTCTAGTTTACTAGAATGGAACAAGCCAAGATAATGAAAGATAGCGTTCACAGTATTAACGCTGTCAAAGGACAAGCGCAACAGAGAAGCCGCTGCAGGCAAACCTGACACTGCGCCAAACATAGAGAACTGTTTCTACTGCGGCAAGTCTCACCAGCAACGTAAATGTCCTGCTTATGGGCAGAACTGTAAAAAATGTGGCAAGAAGAACCATTTTTCCGCCGTATGCAAATCTTCGTCAGTCAAGATGGTTGAAAACGCTCCATGCAGTCAAGACGCTACTGAGAATGAAGACGCTGACTTCTTCGTGAGGCAGCATCGATCATGAGTCATCCTCGTCAACGGAGTGGACGACCGCCATCGACGTACACGGTCATCGCATCACCTTCACACTGGACACCGGCGCACAGGTTAACATTCTGCCATACAGCCTGTTCTGCAAATTGAAGAACACCAAGCTCCAGAAGTCACGCGCTCATCTGACAACGTACAGTGGCCAACGTCTGCACGTCAAAGGCCAGAGCCAGCTGGTCTGTACAACCAAAGACAAAAAAACTTGGTGGAATTTCAGATCGTTGACACACGTTCCAAACCTATTCTTGGACTGGCAAGCTGCGAAGCGTTGAGCCTAATCCAACGTGTTGACGTCATCGAAGACGAGACTCTTTCCTCCTACGCAGATGTCTTCAACGGCCTGGGCAACATGAAAGACGACTACACCATCAGAATCGACTCCACAGTCGCACCAGTAGTCCATGCTGCTAGGAAGGTCCCCGCAGTGCTTCGCGACGACCCTAAGACAGAGCTACAAAGCATGGAAAAGGAATGAGTAATCGAAAAAGTCGACCATCCCATCGACTTGGTCAAATCCCTGGTCATCGTGCAGAAGAAAGGAGGCGGCCTGCGACTGTGCTTAGACCCGATAGACCTGAACAGAGCTGTGCGACGCGAGCACTATCAGTTGCCAGCTATCAAAGAGATCGCCAGCAGACAGAGCGGAAACAAACTCTTCAGCGTCCTCGACGCCAACTCAGCCTTTTGGCAAATACGCCTGAACAAAGACAGCTCTGACCTTACCTGCTTTAATACTCCCTTTGGCTGCTATAAATTTCTGTGGCTCCCTTTTGGCCTCAACTCATCAGCTGAAGTCTTCGCCAAACGATTTCCCCAGGCATTCGAGAGTATTCCAGGCGTCGAAACATATATGGATGAAATGCTCATCGGTGGCAAGACGAGCCAAGAACACGACTGGAGGCTGACCATGGTGCTGGAGACGGCCAGAGAAGCGGGCATCAAACTGAAACCCTCCAAATGCAATCTCAGGGTCAACGAAGTGAAGTTTGTCGGCCACACCATCACGCAGAACGGTCTCAAGCCAGACAATTGCAAACTCCAAGCCATTCAAGACATGCCCTCTCCATCAAATCGCAAAGAGCAGGAGAGGTTCCTCGTGATAGTAAACTATTTAGGCAAGTTCATCCCAAACCTGTCAGACGTCACAGCGCCTCTTCGAGGCCTTCTCAAACAAGACATAATGTTGCAATGGCTGCCACAGCACGACAAAGCCATCGGCTTCTTAAAGAAGCTCGCCACTGAGGCTCCAGTCTTGGCCTTCTACGACGCCAGCAAAGCTGTCCTGCTATCCGTGGATGCTTCACAAGACGGACTTGGCGCTGTCCTGGTCTAGGAAGGTCGTCCAGTAGCCTACGCGTCAAGGTCACTCACCGACTGCAAAAAGCGCTACGCTAACATAGAGAAAGAGATGCTGGCTGTGGTCTTCGACGCTGAACATTACCACTACTACGTCTACGGACGGCCTGTCACCATTGAATCTGACCACAAGCCCCTGGAGTCGATCATCAAGAAGTCTTTGTCAGCAGCGCCACCCCGACTTTAGAGAATGTTGTTTCGTCTCATGAAGTACAATGTTCAGCTCGTCTACAAAGCAGGCAAAGACATGCACATTCCAGACACTCTCTCCAGGGCAGCATTGTCATCCACGTCGCCAGCCAGCGACGACTGGGAGGCTCAGGTACACCTCATCGTTGACAGCCTGCCCATTTCCGACGAAAAGCTTGAGTTATTTAAGCAGGAGACGACTAAAGATGCCACGCTTCAACTTCTTAGTCGCTACATCCGAGAGGGATGGCCAGACCAAAAGAACGACACCCCTGAAGAAATCCGAGCGTACACCGGCTTTCGCGACGAACTCAGCGAGTCCAGCGGCCTGCTCTTCAAGGGAGAACAGCTGATTGTCCCCAAGTGCCTTCAGAGCGACATGCTGCAGAGACTTCACCAGGGTCACATGATCCGCGACAAATGCCTCGCAACTGCCAAGCAAGTCTTCTTTTGGATCGGCATGTCAGCCCAGATCACCAACCTTGTCGCTCGCTGTGCAGTATGCAAGCAGTTCCAAAACGCACAACAGAAAGAGCCCCTGATGAGCCACGACGTGCCCTCTCTGCCATGGGAGAAGCTTGCTGCTGATCTCAAGCAGGCAAGAACTTCCTGTTGATAGTGGACTACAATAGCAAATTCTTCGAGGTGTCGCCTCTGCAGAAGTCCACGAGATCAGCAGACATCAACCTTGCTATGAAGTCTCAGTTCGCACGCCACGGAATCCACAAAGAACTCATCACAGACAATGGACCCCAGTTCAGCTGCACAGAGTTCGCAAGATTTGCATCAGCCTGGGACTTTCGACACACGACCTCCAGTCCCAAGTACCCCAAGTCTAATGGCCTGGCTGAACGCAACGTTCAGACAATAAAGAACCTGCTGAAGAAAGCTAAAGTAGCGAAGCAAGACCCGTACATCGCTTTGCTTCAGATGAGGGCTACGCCATTGCTAGACAGAGCATTACCAGCTCAGCTGCTGCTGAACCGGCGTCTGAGGACCAGGCTACCAGCAACAGACGCCTACTTACAGCCCAGCGTTCCGCCCCAGGAGCAAGTTCAGCAGGCTATGAGGCAGCGGTTTAATGCCAAAACCTGGAGGTTTTTATTCAAAATTTTTCTTGAAGTGTTTGGTTTCGATTTCAACATTTAAGTCACTGAAACTTTCATTTTTCAATTCATGTCCTTTCAACTTTTTCTTTAAGTAGTTTTTGTGTATTTGAATCTCCTTTGGATGTTTGACTTTGTTTTTGAGAGGAGAGATGTAGCAGATTGCACTCAGTGAATTTGTGTTTCTTTGCTTGTGTGAGGAGATCATAACTCACAACCTGAGTAGAATTGATTTGTCCATGTCTGAGAGGTGTTCACTGTATAACGGCCTCGAGGCCAAGGGAGATTGAGAATAAACTAAAGGCTGAATCGAAGCCGACAACACGTATGAAAGCCTAAGTGCCTGTTTTTTAAGAAGCTTGATTGGACGCAAGGCTGAAACACGTCTAGAGAAGCAAGGAATACTGAACGAATCATCACAATATGGGTGG
Organism: Theodoxus fluviatilis; assembly: GCA_034096865.1. NCBI lineage: Eukaryota > Metazoa > Mollusca > Gastropoda > Cycloneritida > Neritidae > Theodoxus > Theodoxus fluviatilis. The sequence goes on from JAWQFJ010000918.1 coordinate 40,343, forward strand.
GTATTCATGAGATGGAAGTACAGGTGTCTGCAGGAGATACAAGGCAAAGTGGAAGTAAGGAATACTGGACGAGTCAACATCACACGGTAGGCGTGGTTAAAAGTAGTCCAAGACAAATTGGAAGCAGGAGACACTGAATAATGACTCAGCACTGCACGGTACTCATGAAAATTATAATTAATGAAGGTAGAGGTGGGGATTCACGACTGCCACCGCCTTCTTCCGTTGCTACTTCGGGGGGGGGGGGGGGGGTTTGGAGCCACTTTAAAAATGGGTCTTGTCTCCATTTGGACGATTTTGAGCTACAACCCAAATTGCTGATGTTGGTGAAGATTTTCAAAGTTGAGATTGTATTCAAACTGCTGCACAAATCCACCACCTCAACGCCCAGTGGAGGAAATGTTCAAATCTTGCCGTTAAGGAAGCTAAAACGTGTTTAAAAGTACCAACGCTGTCCAGTATTGATTTGTGTGTGTGTGTGTGTGTGTGTGTGTGTGCGTGCGTGCGTGCGTGCGTGCGTGCGTGTGTGTGTGTGTAAGTGTGTGTGTGCGTGCGTGCGTGCGTGTGTGCGTGTGTTTCATTGCATGCTTTCTGATCACCCTTTTCTCCCTCGTCAAGGAAAAAGGAGAACAAATGAGAACCTGTCTTCTTAACAACGAGAATGAGTGGGGGTTCATTGGCCAGACTGAAATAGACACACAGTGGGTGGCTAGACTTCACCGGACTCACGTGCCCATCTTGTGGAGAAAGGTCCAACATTCTGACGTCATTATTTTTTTTATCTATACCTTGATTCTAGAGGGTGGCTTTAACAACCTGTCACTCACCAACAGTTGGTCGATGCAGTTTCTATTATTGGTTAGAACATTTCAAGCGCATCTAGACTCAGTCTAACTCAGTCTAACCTGTAACTCGCCAACTGCTGGCCCCATCGTAAAGTGGTTTTCATCATTGGGAGGAGCATTCCAAGCGCATCTCGATTCAGCCTAATCAGTTTAGCCTGTAACTCGCCAACTGTTTGCCCCATCTTAAAGCGGTTTTCATCATTAGGTAAAGCTTTCCAAGTGCCTCTAGACTCAGTCTCAGTCTAGCCTGTAACTAACCAACTGTTGGACAAATCTTAAGGCGGTTTTCATCATTGGGTAGAGCATTCCAAGCGCATCTCGATTCAGCCTAATCAGTTTAGCCTGAAACTAACCAACTGTTGGACCCATCTTAAGGCGGTTTTCATCATTAGGTAAAGCTTCCAAAGCTCTTCTTACTCATTCTAGTCTGCCACTCAACAACCGTAAATCTGACTTTAACACGATGTCCATTGTTGCGTACAACACTCAGGGCGCTTCTGGACTCGGTCTAACTCAGTCCAGCCTGTAACTCCCCACTGGACAACTTTGCAAGGCGTAGACAGTAGAGAGACACTGACCAGCCTTCCAAGACTGGAGAGAGACACTGGACAGTTTTCCAAGTCCTAGACAGTAGAGAGACACTGGCCAGCCTTCCAAGACTGGAGAGAGACACTGGAAATCTTCCCAAGACAGTAGAGACACACTGGAGATCTTCCCAAGACAGTAGAGAGACACTAGACAACTTTCCAAGACAGTAGAGACACACTGGAGAACTTCCCAAGACAGTAGAGAGACACTAGACAACTTTCCAAGACGGTAGAGACACACTGGAGATGATATTCCCAAGACAGTAGAGAGACACTAGACAACTTTCCAAGACAATAGAGAGACACTAGACAACTTTCCAAAACAATAGAGAGACACTGGACAGCCTTCCAAGTCCTAGACTGTAGAGAGACACTGACCAACCTTCCAAGACTGGAGAGATGACACCAAGCACAGCAGTAGGAGCAGAGGACATGGAACCCAGAGGACATGGAACGCAGAGGACATGGAACGCAGAGCACATGAAACGCAGAGGACATAAAACGCAGAGGACATGAAACGCAGAGGACATGGAACGCAGAGGACATGGAACGCAGAGGACATGGAACGCAGAGCACATGAAACGCAGAGGACATGGAACGCAGAGGACATGGAACGCAGAATACATGGAACGCAGAGCACATGAAACGCAGAGGACATGGAACGCAGAGGACATGAAACGCAGAATACATGGAACGCAGAGCACAGGAAACGCAGAGGACATGAAACGCAGAGGAAATGGAACGCAGAATACATGGAACGCAGAGCACATGAAACGCAGAGGACATGGAACGCAGAGGACATGAAACGCAGAGGACATAAAACGCAGAGGACATAAAACGCAGAGGACATGAAACGCAGAGGACATGGAACGCAGAGGACATGGGACGCAGAGGACATGGAACGCAGAGGACATGGAACGCAGAGGACATATACACGCAGAGAGGCGAAGAAAAAAGGAGAATGGGAAATGGGGAAGGGAGTGCCCACCAGCAGCAAAGTACAGTCGAGCATGCGAACAAACATTCATACAAACAGGCTAGTTTTTCGATGTCCCAAGCGTACCCATGTCTCTCCACTCCTACATACACTTCACTGGCTCCCCATCTGTCAGAGGATAGATTATAAACTAGCTACTTTGTGCTTCAAGGCCATCAACAACACCGCACCACACGCTCTTTCAGAAATTTAGTCTACACGCCCTCCAGATCTCTACGCTCAGATGCTGACTGCAGAATACTTAAGATCCCCCGCCGTAACAAGAAACCTCAAGGACCTGTATTGGACCTGTAACCTGGAATAGTCTCCCTCTCTCAATCCGTCATTCTGACACTCTGCCCCAGTTCAAAAGTGCTCTAAAGGCCCACCTCTTCCGATCCGCCTTTCCCGCTAAGCTGCTTCGCCTTACTT
>JAWQFJ010000918.1:45682-53182 GCA_034096865.1 Theodoxus fluviatilis
CTGAGTAGAGCAGCCTTATCACGTTGTCAGTGGGCATCTCGTCTCAGCGGCTTTGAGCATTATATGCGGGTTCTCAGGACTGTGTTGTGCAAGGAAAAGCAATCCAAAATGCATTTCCGGTTTGAGTGATCCCTGTACCCACACGCAACGTCCAGTCAGTCAGCTGTGCAATAAACCCAATTCCAAATCCAGACACTGCCGGATGTTTCGTCTCAGTTTTCTTGCCGACTCATGTATGATTAGTGATCACTTAAAAAACACAATCTGAAACGACTTCCGGACTGCCTTGGCTAGGGAAGCATAGTCCTGGACACCCTACTCTGAAGCAGCGCTGTGCCGTGCCCGACACAGAGCAGCAACAGCGAGGGAGACAGTCGGCCAGGCCGTCGTTGTGGAGTGGGCAACTGGCAAGGGACGTCATCTGGTCCAGTCAACTCCAACTGCTCCGCCATAGTCGTCCCACAGTGCATACAATGGAAGTGGCAAGTGCAGTCCATCACTCTCTGTGTCTGTGGGGATCACTGACAACTGTTCAATGCAGTCCATCACTCTCTGTGTCTGTGGGGATCACTGACAACTGTTCAGTGCAGTCCATCACTCTCTGTGTCTGTGGGGATCACTGACAACTTTTCAATGCAGTCCATCACTCTCTGTGTTTGTGGGGATCACTGACAGCTGTTCAATGCAGTCCATCACTCTCTGTGTTTGTGGGGATCACTGACAGCTGTTCAATGCAGTCCATCACTCTCTGTGTTTGTGGGGATCACTGACAGCTGTTCAATGCAGTCCATCACTCTCTGTGTTTGTGGGGATCACTGACAGCTGTTCAATGCAGTCCATCACTCTCTGTGTTTGTGGGGATCACTGACAACTGTTCAATGCAGTCCATCACTCTCTGTGTTTGTGGGGATCACTGACAACTGTTCAATGCAGTCCATCACTCTCAGTGTTTGTGGGGATCACTGACAACTGTTCAGCGTAGTCCATCACTCTCTGTGTTTGTGGGGATCACTGACAACTGTTCAGCGCAGTCCATCACTCTCTGTGTCTGTGGGGATCACTGACAACTGTTCAATGCAGTCCATCACTCTCTGTGTTTGTGGGGATCACTGACAACTGTTCAGCGCAGTCCATCACTCTGTGTGTTTGTGGGGATCACTGACAGCTGTTCATTGCAGTCCATCACTCTCTGTGTCTGTGGGGATCACTGACAACTGTTCAGCGCAGTCCATCACTCTCTGTGTTTGTGGGGATCACTGACAGCTGTTCAGCGCAGTCCATCACTATCTGTGTTTGTGGGGATCACTGACAGCTGTTCAATGCAGTCCATCACTCTCTGTGTTTGTGGGGATCACTGACAGCTGTTCAATGCAGTCCATCACTCTCTGTGTTTGTGGGGATCACTGACAACTGTTCAGCGCAGTCCATCACTCTCTGTGCTTGTGGGGATCACTGACAGCTGTTCAATGCAGTCCATCACTCTCTGTATTTGTGGGGATCACTGACAGCTGTTCAATGCAGTCCATCACTCTCTGTATTTGTGGGGATCACTCACAGCTGTTCAGCGCAGTCCATCACTATCTGTGTTTGTGGGGATCACTGACAACTGTTCAGCGCAGTCCATCACTCTCTGTGTTTGTGGGGATCACTGACAGCTGTTCAATGCAGTCCATCACTCTCTGTGTCTGTGGGGATCACTGACAACTGTTCAATGCAATCCATCACTCTCTGTGTTTGTGGGGATCACTGACACCTGTTCAATGCAGTCCATCACTCTCTGTGTTTGTGGGGATCACTGACAGCTGTTCAATGCAGTCCATCACTCTCTGTGTCTGTGGGGATCACTGACAGCTGTTCAATGCAGTCCATCACTCTCTGTGTTTGTGGGGATCACTGACAACTGTTCAATGCAGTCCATCACTCTGTGTTTGTGGGGATCACTGACAGCTGTTCAATGCAGTCCATCACTCTCTGTGTTTGTGGGGATCACTGACAACTGTTCAATGCAGTCCATCACTCTCTGTGTTTGTGGGGATCACTGACAGCTGTTCAATGCAGTCCATCACTCTCTGTGTTTGTGGGGATCACTGACAGCTGTTCAGCGCAGTCCATCACTCTCTGTGTTTGTGGGGATCACTGACAACTGTTCAATGCAGTCCATCACTCTCTGTGTTTGTGGGGATCACTGACAACTTTTCAGTTCAGTCATGCGGGCATTTCGTCAAAGTGACGTCACTGCCATCATGGAGGCGCAGATTGAAAAAAAGGGTATATATAGCGAGATATAATTCTAATCCATCGTAAACTAATTTCTGTCTGTGGTCTTACGTTAAACCTCTCTGATCGGTCCATTAACAAATCAACCGAATAAAATTATTTTTATAAATCCAAGGCCTTTACACCGATCTGCCGTGTACCGCATCGGGGCGGCGCCTGTGGCAAGATCAAAGGAGGGTCAGGGTGCGTGATGGATCTGCGGGGACAGGCAGGGCATGATCAGATGTCATCCTCCACCTCCACCTCAGCTGCGACTGTCCTCCCGATGGCGTGCTGAGTCGGGGCCATGGCGGGGAGCGTTCCGTCGCGTAGCGGGGCGTCAGCGATGCGGAAAGGACATCTCCAGCGCAGGTCGAATCCATCAAGTTTCAGCCAACACCTCCATTCGCCAGGGCAGAAAGAGCGAAAAGTAGCAATGATCTTTCTGGCTGTCGCGCATTAGAATGCTGGCCAACCCTGCGCTGCTGACAAGGAAAGCACTGTAGTGGTGCATGGAACTCACGCAGAGTGCATCTCTAGTGGTGCATGGAACTCACGCTGAGTGCATCTGTAGTGGTGCATGGAACTCACGCAGAGTGCATCTCTAGTGGTGCATGGAACTCACAAGGAGTGCATCTCTAGTGGTGCATGAAACTCACGCAGAGTGCATCTCTAGTGGTGCATGAAACTCACGCTGAGTGCATCTGTAGTGGTGCATGGAACTCACGCAGAGTGCATCTGTAGTGGTGCATGGAACTCACACTGAGTGCATCTCTAGTGGTGCATGGAACTCACGCAGAGTGCATCTGCAGTGGTGCATGGAACTCACACGGAGTGCATCTGTAGTGGTGCATGGAACTCACGCAGAGTGCATCTGTAGTGGTGCATGGAACTCACGCAGAGTGCATCTGTAGTGGTGCATGGAACTCACGCAGAGTGCATCTCTAGTGGTGCATGGAGCTCACACGGAGTGCATCTTTAGTGGTGCATGGAACTCACACAGAGTGCATCTGTAGTGGTGCATGGAACTCACACAGAGTGCATCTGTAGTGGTGCATGGAACTCACCCCGAGTGCATCTGTAGTGGTGCATGGAACTCACGCAGAGTGCATCTCTAGTGGTGCATGGAGCTCACACGGAGTGCATCTTTAGTGGTGCATGGAACTCACGCAGAGTGCATCTCTAGTGGTGCATGGAGCTCACACGGAGTGCATCTTTAGTGGTGCATGGAACTCACACAGAGTGCATCTGTAGTGGTGCATGGAACTCACACAGAGTACATCTGCAGTGGTGCATGGAACTCACGCAGAGTACATCTCCAGTGGTGCATGGAACTCACACAGAGTGCATCTGTAGTGGTGCATGGAACTCACATATAGTGCATCTCTACAAGACACTGTAATGATATGTGGGTCTCCTACGAGCAGTCTGGAGTACCTGCATGAGTGCATTACTGCTAAGTCAGCTCCTCAGCCTCTACTCGCCTGTTGAAAACCTTCTATTGACACGGATGCAGGCGAGCAAGCTTTGACGTTTGATTGTGTGCGAGGCGCAGTGCCGTGGTTCAATCCCTGGGACGAGAGAAATCTGGATTCTTTCCCTCCTTCTCAATGTAAGCAAGTCCTCCATGGCAGCCTTTTGATCACCTCTGGCCAGCTGTGGCTCGGTGTCTGCCTTCTTAACTGCTTGAAAACGTCTCCTTTCCCCGTCACAAATGTCCCAAGCTCATTGGGGGAGGTAATATATTCAGCGATGGAGATGCTCGTCCTCTAGTTGTTTTGCGGGTTTCGATGCTGCATTGCCCCCGCATTTTCTTGGCGTTGCCTTGTGCCACACCCCGTGGCTTTCCTGTCTATCACTGTGACACTCCTCAAGATCCGAAGAGGAAACCACGTGGTTCCCTCGTGCTTGTCTCAGGATTGGACAACACTGACAACCTTTCTTCACAGAGCTGGCTCCAACCTTGAAACACGCGGAGTCAGTGATCATCACAGACCTTCATGTTCGTATCATGGGCAGTGCATCCAGATTCTCTCTCTCTCTCTCTCTCTCTGCCTCTCTCTCTCTCTCTCTCTCTCTCTCTCTCTCTCTCTCTCTCTCTCTTCTCTGCCTCTCTCTCTCCCCCTCTCCTCTCTCTCTCTTTGTGTGGTCTCTCATCTCTCTGTCTTTCTCTCTGTCTGTCTGTCTTCTCTCTCTGTCTCTCTCCCGCTCGCGCGGTCTCCCTCTACTCTCTTCGCCCTCTTCTCTCTCTCTGTCTGTCTGTCTGTCTGTCTCTCTCTCTCTCTCTCTCTCTCTCTTCATCTCATGCTATAACTACCCCGCGTATGACGTCACATATACTTGTATCATGTTTGTCTTGCAGTGTCAGGACAGAGCTGTCCTTACGGTTGGATGACGTGGCGGAATCACTGTTACTATTTCGAGACTGGGCGCGTGACCTACATGTGGCGAGACGCTCAAGGCAGGTGTGAGGCCTTTGATGCTGCCGCCATGATCTACCTGGAAAGTTTGGAGGAGCAGGTGCGTAGGATGAACTCCAATGTCTACAACAAGATGACTGCTAATTGACCGTAGTACTTGCTATGCTGTAAGTACAGGAGGACAGTAGGAAGCTGTATAGGCTGTAAGTACAGGAGGACAGTAGGAAGCTGTATAGGCTGTAAGTACAGGAGGACAGTAGGAAGCTGTATAGTCTGTAAGTACAGGAGGACAGTAGGAAGCTGTATAGGCTGTAAGTACAGGAGGACAGTAGGAAGCTGTATAGGCTGTAAGTACAGGAGGACAGTAGGAAGCTGTATAGTCTCATTTGAAGTACAGCTCACCCCAAGCATGCAAAATTCCGAAAATTTGATATCGTGCTGAAGGCTTGTTTTCACTGAGCAACACTTTCGCCTTGTTCACCGTAGTAGCAATCTTATCAAACCAACCAGGACGCAGTTGCGTTCTAGTTCTGCGTTCTGATTGGTTTGTTAAGATTGCTGCTGCGGCGATGTAGTTGTAAGCGTTGAGCAATTAAAACACGCCTTAAAGAAATTCATATAACACGAAAGTGTGTGAGTACACATGCGAAGACAAACATTAGTGCACCTTCATACCTATACATTCTCTTCCATTTGACTCTCGCATTAGTGTACAATTATACATATCGAACACATGCATGCAAAGAAACTCCCTTTGAAGCGGCATGCATGTAGGCAGGCATGTGTATTCACATATCGCCCACGTGTGTGCAAACACGGGTTTATATAGATAAACGAACACATACACGCTTCGAAACGTTTGAACGACTCCCCCCCCCCCCCCCCCCTCCCCCCCCCCCGAAACATTCTAACTTTAACACAAACTGACTCATTTAAAGCGCGAATGCAGTTCTCATTTCTAAAACGAATTATTAGGACCTCCAATTTTCATGACAATTTTTGTATGTTGAATAAGCGTCTCTAGCAGAAGTAAACACACAACGTCACACCTGTCCACGAGTTCCCTTCTGGATGGGGGTAGTGGTAGACCCACTGCGTCTCCCTACGCAATTTGTACAAAGCGTATAACTACAGAAAAAAATCTTGACTTTCTCTTACTGTTTCCAGCTGTAGCGATTTGTCGTCAGTGGCCTTACATAGCCTACAGAGACTGATGTGCCGTGAAACCTCATTCATTCATTATTCATTCGTTATTCATTCGTTTTTTCATTCATTCTTATTCATTCATCCGTTCGTTCATTCATTCATTTATTCATCATTCATTCAATACCCATTCAATCGTTTATTCATTCTTGTTTCTTTCTGTCTTTCTGTCTTCATTCATTCACTCATTCAAACCTGCCCATGCTTTTTCAGGCCTGGGTGATGGATCGCATGAAGGAGTTCGAGATGATCAACGAGAACAGCGTGGGCTGGTGGATGGGGCTGACCAACAGGGAGTCTGGCGAGTGGCAGTGGATAGATGGCACCCCCGCCAACGACTCCATCGTGTGCGTGATGAAGACAGACGCGCTTAGAAGCCCTACGGCGGAGTTAGCTGCACACACTTATGACGTAAAAGGGAAAGCAGAATGTCCTTGACGATCGTCGCTGGCGGCTGTCACAACGAGAGGCAACCTCTCCAATGGGCAATGTGCTGCAGCCAGTCAGGGATGTCAGTCCCCTCACCAGATTTCAGATTTTGTATTTTGTAATGAGTGAACCATGTGAATTCTCTATCCCCCCCCCCCCTATTCATTTAAAGTGTGTATCCAAGGCTACCTCTGCTAAGTGTTACATGTCAGGTTACATACAGACAACACAGCTTGGTTTATTAGTCACTTCAACTTGCGCAAACTTCATGAACTGCACTGAATGTGATGTTGCGTCAGTCTATATTGAGTTTCCTAATCAAGGTTTCTAATTCTCGATTTGCCAGTGCTCATTTTGTGATGGCCGTTTTTTTTACGGATGCAGTAAAGGAGTTTATAATAATGAGTGTGATGTAGTCGGTGTGTCACTCTCAGTGACCAGCGATTACAGTGGAGGAGTTGATGGTGATGGATGGCATTCATGCATCAATATATCCATCCATCCATATTTCCATCATTTACCCATATATCCATTCATACATATATTCATGCATCTACCCATGCATGCATCCATCCATCCGTCCATCCATCCATCTACGCATATATTATATATCCATTCATCCACCCATCTATTCATCCATCCATTCATCTATCCATCGACCCTCAATGTATTCATTTATGCATCAATCCATTCATCTATCCATCCACCCATCTACCCATCAATGCATTCAGATATGCATGCATCCATTCATCCGTCCATCCATTTATCCATCCATCCACCCATCTATCCATTAATGCATTCATTTATGCATCCATCCATCCGTCCATCCATACACCCATTTATGCATTCATTCATCCGTCCATCCATTCATCCATCCATTCATAAAAAATTCATCCATCCATTCATCTATCCATCCACCCATCTACCCATCAATGCATTCAGATATGCATGCATCCATTCATCCGTCCATCCATTTATCCATCCATCCACCCATCTACCCATTAATGCATTCATTTATGCATCCATCCATCCCCCCATCCATACACCCATTTATGCATTCATTCATCCGTCCATCCATTCATAAAAAATCCATCCATCCATCCATCCATCCATCCATCCATCCATCCATCCATCCATCCACTCATTCATCCATCCATCCATCCATCCACCCACTCATTCATATGTATATGGT
>JAWQFJ010000918.1:73182-76558 GCA_034096865.1 Theodoxus fluviatilis
GGCACGAGTGCAAAGTGTTGGAATGAGGTCTATGCTGGCAATCAAAGGCCGATACCACTCTGCTTACTCACCTTGGTGGGGTTCTGCACGGTGCTCACAGTACGGGCGGCGTTCAACACATCTGCACAGTGCTCCCCGCAGCGGCGGGCGTTGCCTTGCTTTTCTCCATGCGCGCGTTACAACCGTTCTTCTTTGCGTTCTTTCCTTCTGCTTTTGGATATCAGCAGGCAGACGCTGCGTCCTACAACACTGCCGTTTCCCTTGTCTGTGTAGCGGTTGCAAAGCAACCCACATAAAATCACATCTTCCCTTCTCTTCCATTCAACAAATGGGCCATTATAAATAGCACTAAAATATGCATGAATTGCCTCAGTTTCCAAATTAAAATGCAAGGGCTGTTCTTGTTGAGCCACGAGTATTTTTTTACGTAAGAGATGAACATTTTTCCGTTGATGAACTCTGGTGAGAGTCGAGGAATCGACTCTGTCTCTGCCTGTCTGTCTGCCTGCCTGCCTGCCTGCCTGATTGCCTGCCTGCCTGCCTGCCTGTCTGCCTGCCTGTCTCTGTGCCTGTCTGTCTCTCTGTGTCTGTCTGTCTGTCTGCCTGCCTGCCTGCCTGCCTGCCTACCTGTCTGTCTGTCTGTCTGTCTGTCTGTCTGTCTGTCTGTCTGTCTGTCTGTCTGTCTGTCTGTCTGTCTGTCTGTTTGTCTGTCTGTCTGTCTGTCTGTCTGTCTGTCTCCGTCTGTCTGTCTCTGCCTCTCTGTCTTTGTCTGTGGCGAGATCACCCCTCCCCCTTGAATTAAGTTATTTACTTCTTAATGATTGACCTATTATGGCTTCGCCTGCGTAGATGATATAGAATTATTATGGCTCCGCCAGCCATAGCTTAGTTGAACATTCCATGCCCGTGTTCGCGGGAAAGTGTTTCCATTGGTTGGAAGAGAGAACGACACTGGAGACTTTGCGAGGGAGGGGCCTCGTCTTAAATGGGGGTCCTGCGATTGGCTGGAAAATGGCAGAGTTCGATCGCGTCCGTGCGGAAGGCATATATATCCCTGAAAACCGGCGCCCAGAGCCGGCGAAAACAACATCAAGATCTACCGCCGCCCCGATGATTGCGTCACCCTCTGCGCCAGAAGTTGCGTCATTCCTCGTCACTCCAGAGAAGACGCCGATGATTGCGTCACCCTCCACGCCAAGATATTACGTCATCCTTCCTCCCTGCACTCCACGTTGAGAGGAGATACCACGCTTGCAACGCCCGTGTCCATCTCTCGGGTGAAGAAACGAAGCCGTCCGTACAGAAAGAATACCGACGATTGAGAGAAAAGGCAGAGGCCTCTTTGAAAGAATACAAATTGGTTTGCTATGCTTGTGAAAGGAGACAATTTGCTATGGTTGTGCTTGTGACCGAATACGATTGCTATCCCCCTTCCCCTTCCCCCTTTTCTTACCGCTGGTGTCACGCGTTATATGTGGTTCCGTTCTTAAATGTGGTACCTATTAATAGTCATGCGGGATTTCGTCGGCTCCGCCAATCACGGAGACGATAACGACTCTACTTAGGCCTAGCTCTTAGGGCAATTTCCCACATTTATTAGAATTTTCGTACTTTTCTATTCGCTTTGGAGAGTGTCATATCTGGATGAAAAATAAGTAGATTACGAAAGAAACGTTTTAGGACGAGTAGTGTCACATTTTCTGTCAGTTACGAGCTCGTAGGTGGCTGCTGACTGCGATATTATAAATATGGCTGCATTATTCACGGAATCCCCGGAATCCGCGAACCTGGAAGCATGTTGTTTTCCCAAACTCTTATGTATGCTTCCAAGTTGTTTGCCACTACATCAAAATGCAAATTCAGTGGTACCGTGCGCACTATAGATGCGACCCTTGTGCACTCGCTCTCTAGCTGTACCGTGAAACTGAGATTGGACCGTTGTGTTTATTTTATGATTTTATGGAATCAGTGAAGTAATAGATGAAGCCCTCTGGCTCTGGCCAAAAATCTTTCAAGGTACACATGGAGATTTGCTAACTTGGTCGATGTTTCGAGTCGTATGTTGTTACGTGTTCAGCCTTTAGAATTACTCGGTATAACACTACCTGTGAAAGTGTTCGCAGTTGTTCATCACGACGTCATTGTCACACAAGTCTGGCGAACACTGAGAGCGCAACCAGCCTGAAGAAAACCACGTGTTTTATTCATTAATTAAAGCAGGATTTTCGGCTATCCAGGCCTGACGCTACGAAGTTTGGTTCATTCTATTGGCTGAAAGCGATTTCTGATTGCCAAACGCATACGACGATGTCTTCAATAGTTCGACGTCATCAACTTCGTGATTAAACTGATTTGCAATAAAATGTAAGCTCTTAGGGCAATTTTCCCACATTTATTAGAATTTTCGTACTTTTCTATTCGCTTTGGAGAGTATCATATCTGGATGAAAAATAACTATATTACGAAAGAAACGTTTTAGGACGAGTAGTGTCACATTTTCTGTCAGTTATGAGCTTGTAGGTGGCTGCTGACTGCGATATTATAATATGGCTGCATTATTCACGGAATCCCCGGAATCCGCGAACCTGGAAGCATGTTGTTTTCCCAAACTCTTATGTATGCTTCCAAGTTGTTTGCCACTACATCAAAATGCAAATTCAGTGATACCGTGCACACTATGGATGCGACCCTTGTGCACTCGCTCTCTAGCTGTACAGTGAAACTGAGATTGGACCGTTGTGTTTATTTTATGATTTTATGGAATCAGTGAAGTCATAGATGAAGCCCTCTGGCTCTGGCCAAAAATTCTTTCAAGGTACACATGGAGATTTGCTAACTTGGTAGATGTTTCGAGTCGTATGTTGTTACGTGTTCAGTCTTTAGAATTACTCGGTAACACTACCTGTGAAGGTGTTCACAGTTGTTCATCACGACGTCATTGTCACACTAGTCTAGCGAACACTGAGAGCGCAACCAGCCTCAAGAAAGCCACACATTTTATTCCATGATATGTATATTTAATTAAAATAGGATTTTCGGCTATCCAGGCCTGATGCTACGAAGTTTGGTTCATTCTATTCGCTGATAGCGATTTCTGATTGCGATGTCTTCAATAGTTCGACGTCATCAACTTCGGGATTAAACTGATTTGCAATAAAATGTATCGTTGTGGTCGTAATTCCAAAACGAGACACCATATTACCTCCAAAATACATTGAATTCTTATTTGGGAGAATCCCCGACCTTCCACCAATTTTCATAAGGATCCGTTTTTATCGTTTTCAGTTATTTTGCTGTATAACTAATTAACTAAGAAACCTGAGGTTTAAAAAAGTATTGACATTTAACAACATCTTACTACGAAACCTGAAGCCAT
>JAWQFJ010000919.1:2500-5000 GCA_034096865.1 Theodoxus fluviatilis
AGTCAGTCCAGAGGCCTACCACGTCAGTCCAGAGACCTACCAAGTCAGTCCAGAGACCTACCGAGTCAGTCCAGAGGCCTACCAAGTCAGTCCAGAGGCCTACCAAGTCAGTCCAGAGACCTACCACGTCAGTCCAGAGACCTACCAAGTCAGTCCAGAGACCTACCAAGTCAGTCCAGAGACCTACCAAGTCAGTCCAGAGGCCTACCACGTCAGTCCAGAGACCTACCAAGTCAGTCCAGAGACCTACCACGTCAGTCCAGAGACCTACCAAGTCAGTCCAGAGACCTACCAAGTCAGTCCAGAGACCTACCAAGTCAGTCCAGAGACCTACCAAGTCAGTCCAGAGACCTACCAAGTCAGTCCAGAGACCTACCAAGTCAGTCCAGAGACCTACCAAGTCAGTCCAGAGACCTACCAAGTCAGTCCAGAGACCTACCAAGTCAGTCCAGAGACCTGCCAAGTCAGTCCAGAGACCTACCAAGTCAGTCCAGAGACCTACCAAATCAGTCCAGAGACCTACCAAGTCAGTCCAGAGACCTACCACGTCAGTCCAGAGACCTACCACGTCAGTCCAGAGACCTACCAAGTCAGTCCAGAGGCCTACCAAGTCAGCCCAGAGGCCTACCACGTCAGTCCAAAGACTTACCACGTCAGTCCAGAGACCTACCACGTCAGTCCGGAGACCTACCAAGTCAGTCCAGAGACCTACCAAGTCAGTCCAGAGGCCTACCAAGTCAGTCCAGAGGCCTACCACGTCAGTCCAAAGACTTACCACGTCAGTCCAGAGACCTACCACGTCAGTCCGGAGACCTACTTAGTCGGTCCGTAGACCTACCAAGTCGGTCCAGAGACCTACCAAGTCAGTCTAGAGACATACCAAGTCGGTCTGGAGACCTACTAAGTCAGTCCAGAGACCTACCAAGTCAGTCCAGAGACCTTCCAAAGCCAGTGTGATGACTTATCATGGTCATTCAAAAACTTATCAATGTCATCACAAACCTACCAAAACCGATGTAAAGATTTAACAAAGTCAGTTCAAAGTCCCACCAAAATCACATCAAACATCTACCAAATCGAATCCAAAGACATTCCAAAGTTAGACCTGGGATCTAAAGAAGTCAGTCCAAAGATCTGCCAAAGCCAGTCCAAAGACCTACTAAAGCCAGTCCAAAGACCTACCAAAGCCAGTCCAAAGACCTACTAAAGCCAGTCCAAAGACCTACTAAAGCCAGTCCAAAGACCTACTAAAGCCAGTCCAAAGACCTACTAAAGCCAGTCCAAAGACCTACTAAAGCCAGTCCAAAGACCTACCAAAGCCAGTCCAAAGACCTACTAAAGCTAGTTCAAAGACCTACTAAAGCTAGTCCAAAGACCTACCAAAGCCAGTCCAAAGACCTACCAAAGCCAGTCCAAAGACCTACTAAAGCTAGTTCAAAGACCTACTAAAGCAAGTCCAAAGATCTACATGTACCAAAGCCAGTCCCAAGTCCTACCAAAGTCAGCATAGAGACCCACCTACTGCATTCCCAAGTCCTACCAAAGTCACGTCTGGCACCTACGTAAGTGGGTCCAAGGACCTAGCAAAGTCTGTCTAAATACCTGAGCAATTCAGATCAAAGAACCACCTTGAGGCTGACGCAAAGCCCTCCCAAACCCAGCCATTCCAGGAGTCTACCAAGCCCAGCCATTCCAAGAGTCTACCAAGCCCAGCCATTCCAAGAGTCTACCAAACCCAGCCATTCCAGGAGTCTACCAAGCCCAGCCATTCCAAGAGTCTACCAAGCCCAGCCATTCCAAGAGTCTACCAAACCCAGCCATTCCAGGAGTCTACCAAACCCAGCCATTCCAGGAGTCTACCAAGCCCAGCCATTCCAGGAGTCTACCAAGCCCAGCCATTCCAAGAGTCTACCAAACCCAGCCATTCCAAGAGTCTACCAAGTCCAGCCATTCCAAGAGTCTACCAAACCCAGCCATTCCAGGAGTCTACCAAGCCCAGCCATTCCAGGAGTCTACCAAGCCCAGCCATTCCAAGAGTCTACCAAACCCAGCCATTCCAAGAGTCTACCAAGCCCAGCCATTCCAAGAGTCTACCAAACCCAGCCATTCCAAGAGTCTACCAAACCCAACCATTCCAAGAGCCTACCAAAGTCAGCCAGTTTGAGCTCCCCAATCTGGCTGATGAGAAGGTTCTGGGGCTTGAGATCTCTGTGCAGGATGCGGCGGTCGTGGCAGGAGGCCAGTCCTCGCAGCAGTTGGAACAGGAACAACTGAAAGCAGAGATTCAATGTCAAAGGCCTGGGTTTGTTTCCATGGCATCACGTCACTATCATTTCAGAATTGTTCTTGGTCTCCTCCAGCAACAGCCCAGCTCTCACAGATGTTGCTGTTCAATCAAGAACTCTCTAACTCTCTCTCTCTCTCTCTCTCTCTCTCTCTCTCTCTCTCTCTCTCTCTCTGTGTCGGTCTGTCTGTCTGTCGGTCTCTCTCTGCCTGCCTC
>JAWQFJ010000919.1:12500-20000 GCA_034096865.1 Theodoxus fluviatilis
GAGGAACAGCGTTCTGTCATTGCGTTCGTGATTTGAATAGCGAAGAAGTGAAACCCATCGAAATTCACTGACGAAAACACAGAACAGTCGAGCGTTGTTACGAATTGTTATCGCAGTTTCAAATTTTCCTTTGACTCACTCTCGTGCATTCTGCTTGTTCCTCCTTTGAAATGGGGTCAAAATCTGCCAGAACTGAAATGTCGTCCTCGTCCTTGTCATCGTCGTCGTCGTCGTCTTTGCTGTTTTACGAATAGCGTGGAGAGGCGCGGTGGGTCTATTCGTACCCCCAACGCCCTGGGGATGCCGCCTACTCGAAGCCCCTCCTTTGGGTTGGGGGGTAGAATAGACCCACTGCGTACTCCCTACGACATTCCTAAATGACGTATGCGTGGAGAAACTGTGACGTGACTGGCTCTTTAATCTCGCTAGAACTTGTGATTTGTCCGTGGTCATGGGCCTTACATAGCCTTTAAAAGCTGATTGGCTGTTGATCTTGTGGCCGAGTGGTCAGCGCGCTTGACCTGCAGTCGCTTGCGGCTGGTGGGTGCGGCGATCGAAGCTGCGCTGATCCCGGTATTGCATCTTTGAGCAAGGTGCATAACTTACAGTGCTTCTCCCCACCCAGGAGTAAAACCGGGTACCTGTGAGGGCAGGGCTTGCACACCGCAGTGCGATTAACCCTTGTGAACGGCCGTGAGCCAGCGTTGGGCTGGAATTCTCCCTAGGGAGTGGAGTTGGTGCTGGAAACTGCGTGTGTCCTATCTATCCGCCATTATAATTATTTGTGGTCAGGTAACCGTGAAGGATTGGTCACGGGGGAAAGGTCGCTATATAATAAACCAAATATTTTACCCTCCTAAACCTCAGGAGCGGAGGACAGCCCCTGGAGACAGCCCCTGGAGACGAGACAGCCCCTGGAGACGAGACAGCCCCTGGAGACGAGACAGGCCATGGAGACAGCCCCTGGAGAGAAAGCCCCTGGAGACAGGTCCCTTACCTCCGTCTCAAGCACCAAACGGTCCAGAGAGGACTGAGATGAAGAAGGGAGTTAGCTCCCCCAACCCCCTACCCAGGGGAGGGGGAGACACCTACCCGAGGTGCGGGGCACGACGGAGGGGCGGGAGAGCGATTTGGGCAGCTGGGTGGAGCAGGAGGGACGACTGCCGTTGCTGGAGCCGTGGTCCCCGTTGAGGAGGGAGGGAGCCCCGCTGGGGGAAAAGCTCGCGCTCTTCCAGGTCAGGCCGTTGCTGAAGGCGCTCGAGTCAGACTGCAAAGGGAAGACTGCATCGTCTGTGCTGCACTAAGGAGGATGGGGGCGGGGTGATTTGGGGGGGGTGGGATGGGGTGGTTTTGGTAGGGTGGGGTGGTTTTGGTAGGGTGAGGTGATTGGGGTGAGGTGATTGAGGTGGGTTGATTGGAGTGAGGTGATTGAAGCGGGATGGGGTGGGGTGTGGTGGGGTGTGGTGAGGTGGGGTGGGGTGGGGTGGTTTTGGTAGGGTGGGGTGGTTTTGGTAGGGTGAGGTGATTGGGGTGAGGTGATTGGGGTGAGGTGATTGGGGTGGGTTGATTGGAGTGAGGTGATTGAGGCGGGATGGGGTAGGGTGTGGTGGGGTGTGGTGAGGTGGGGTGGGGTGGGGTGGGGTGGGGGCGGGATGGAGTGGAGTGATTTGGGTGGGAAGGGGTGGGGGGATTGGGAAGGGGTGGCGCGATTGGGGTGGAGTGGAGTTGGGATGAGGTAGGGTGGGGGCGGGGAGTGGGGGGAGTGGGGGGGCGGGGGGTGGGGGGAGGGGGGATAGTTGGGGGATAAGGGGATGGGGGTAGGAAAAGAGGTGAGTTATAAAGTAAGGGGGCGGAAGAAAAAAGGATATGGGGATGGAGGTGGGAGGAGAGGAAGGGAAAGGGATAAGGGGGGCGAGGGAATTGGGTAAGGGGGGGAGGGTGGGTAGGGAGGGAAGGGTGGGTAGGGGGGAAGGTGGGTAAGGGGTAGGGGGAGGGATAGGGGGAGATGTGGGACAGAGGTAGGAGGGTGGCGGGAGGGGGAGGTAAGAGGGAAGGGTTATGGGGGTAGGAGGAAAGGGTTAGAGGGGTAGGAGGAAAGGGTTAGAGGGGTAGGAGGGAAGGGTTGGGGGGGGGGGGGGGTTGGAGGAGGGAAGGTTTAGGGGAGTGGGGGGGGGGGGGGGGTAAGGCCGTTAGTGGAGGAGGAGGAGGTAGGGAAGGAAGGAGGAAGTAGGGAGGGGAGGAGGATGAGGTAAGGAGGAGGAGGAGGAGGAGGAGGAGGAGGGATAGGCAGAGGAGGAGGTGGGGAGGAGGAGGATGTAGGGATAGGCAGAGGAGGAGGTAGAGATAGGCAGAGGAGGAGGTGGGGATAGACAGAGGAGGAGGTAGGGATAGGCAGAGGAGGAGGTAGGGATAAGCAGACGAGGAGGTAGGGATAGGCAGAGGAGGAGGTAGGGATAGGCAGAGGAGGAGGTAGGGATAGGCAGAGGAGGAGGTAGGGATAGGCAGAGGAGGAGGTGGGGATAGGCAGAGGAGGAGATAGGGATAGGCAGAGGAGGAGGTAGGGATAGGCAGAGGAGGAGGTAGGGATACGCAGAGGAGGAGGTAGGGATCGTCAGAGGAGGAGGTAGGGATAGGCAGAGGAGGAGGTAGGGATAGGCAGGCGAGGAGGTAGGGATAGGCAGACGAGGAGGTGGGGAGGAGGAGGAGGTAGGGATAGGCAGAGGAGGAGGTGGGGATAGGCAGAGGAGGAGGTGGGGATAGGCAGAGGAGGAGGTAGGGATAGGCAGAGGAGGAGGTAGGGATAGGCAAAGGAGGAGGTAGGGAAGGAAGGAGGAGGAAGTAGGGAGGGGAGGAGGATGAGGTAAGGAGGAGGAGGAGGAGGAGGAGGAGGAGGAGGGATAGGCAGAGGAGGAGGTGGGGAGGAGGAGGAGGTAGGGATAGGCAGAGGAGGAGGTAGAGATAGGCAGAGGAGGAGGTGGGGATAGACAGAGGAGGAGGTAGGGATAGGCAGAGGAGGAGGTAGGGATAGGCAGAGGAGGAGGTAGGGATAGGCAGACGAGGAGGTATGGATAGGCAGACGAGGAGGTGGGGAGGAGGAGGTGGTGGGAAGGAGGAGGAGGTAGGGATAAGCAGACGAGGAGGTGGGGAGGAGGAGGTAGGGATAGGCAGAGGAGGAGGTGGGGATAGGCAGAGGAGGAGGTGGGGATAGGCAGAGGAGGAGGTAGGGATAGGCAGAGGAGGAGGTAGGGATAGGCAAAGGAGGAGGTAGGGATAGGCAAAGGAGGAGATAGGGATAGGCAGAGGAGGAGGTAGGGATAGGCAGAGGAGGAGGTGGGGAGGAAGAGGAGGTAGAGAAAAGGATACGGGGGTAGATGTGGGAGAAGGAAAGCGATATGTGAATGGGTGAATAATGGAGCGGATGGATGGATGAACAGATAAGTGAGTGAACGAATAAATTCATAACTTAATGAATGGTTGGATTGATGGTGGGATGAATGCACAAACACATGAATGAATGAAAGAACTAATTAACGAATTGATGTAAAGAGTGAACAGGTAACAAACTGAGTGAATGAAGAAAATTATATATTATGAGTTCTCTGAGTCCTTCCAGCTCGTCAAAGAGCCGCTCGCGTTGGCCTGCACTCCTTCGTGCGGAGCATCTGCCAATCCTGGGACGAACAGACACCTATCAATACCCATGACACGTGGTGTTCGATAGCGCGGAAACTTGTCGATGCTTGATAGCTGACCCCGTCATGACTTGATGAGTCGTAAAACCGAGAATACAGGGAAATGGGGTTCACAAGTTCAATCCCAAAATATCCTTCGTCCTCCCCTCTTTTGGACATCGCCAATGAGCACTTGATCCACTACGCCAGATAAAGGAAAGTCAGATGAAGGCAAGTCAGACGAAGGCAAGAAAGATGAAGGCAAGACGGATTAAAACAAGTCAGATGAAGGCAAGTCAGGAGAAGGCAAGTCAAATGTAGGAAAGTCAGATGAAGGCAAGTCAAATGAAGGCAAGTCAGATGAAGGCAAGGCAGATAAAGGCAAGACAGGAGAAGGCAAGTCAGGAGAAGGCAAGACATATGAAGGCAAGTCAGATGAAGGCAAGTCAGGAGAAGGCAAGTCAGATGAAGGCAAGACAGATGAAGGCAAGTCAGATGAAGGCAAGTCAGATGAAGGCAAGTCAGATAAAAGCAAGTCAGATGAAGGCAAGTCAGATGAAGGCAAGACAGATGAAGGCAAGTCAGATGAAGGCAAGACAGATGAAGGCAAGACAGACGAAGGCAAGTCAGATGAAGGCAAGTTAGGAGAAGGCAAGTCAGATGAAGGCAAGTCAGATGAAGGCAAGTCAGGAGAAGGCAAGTCAGATGAAGGCAAGTCAGATGAAGGCAAGACAGATGAAGGCAAGACAGATGAAGGCAAGTCAGATGGAGGCAAGACAGATGAAGGCAAGTCAGATAAAAGCAAGTCAGATGAAGGCAAGACAGATGAAGGCAAGTCAGATGAAGGCTAGACAGGAGAAGGCAAGTCAGATGAAGGCAAATCAGGAGAAGGCAAGTCAGATGAAGGCAAGTCAGGAGAAGGCAAGTCAGATGAAGGCAAGTCAGGAGAAGGCAAGACAGATGAAGGCAAGTCAGATAAAAGCAAGTCAGATGAAGGCTAGACAGGAGAAGGCAAGTCAGGAGAAGGCAAGTCAGATGAAGGCAAGTCAGATGAAGGCTAGACAGGAGAAGGCAAGTCAGATGAAGGCAAGTCAGATGAAGGCAAGACAGGAGAAGGCACGTCAGATGAAGGCAAGTCAGATGAAGGCAAGTCAGATGAAGGCTAGACAGGAGAAGGCAAGTCAGATGAAGGCAAGTCAGGAGAAGGCAAGTCAGTTGAAGGCAAGTCAGATGAAGGCAAGTCAGATGAAGGCTAGACAGGAGAAGGCAAGTTAGTTGAAGGCAAGTCAGATGAAGGCAAGTCAGATGAAGGCTAGACAGGAGAAGGCAAGTCAGATGAAGGCAAATCAGATGAAGGCTAGACAGGAGAAGGCAAGTCAGATGAAGGCTAGACAGGAGAAGGCAAGTCAGGAGAAGGCACGACAGATGAAGGCAAGTCAGGAGAAGGCAAGTCAAATGAAGGCATGTCAGATGAAGGCAAGACAGATAAAGGCAAGTCAGATCAAGGCTAGACAGGAGAAGGCAAGTCAGATGAAGGCAAGTCAGGAGAAGGCAAGACAGATAAAGGCAAGTCAAATGAAGGCAAGACAGATGAAGGCAAGTCAAATGAAGACAAGTCAGATGAAGGCAAGTCGGATGAAGTCAAGTCAGATAAGGGCAAGTCAGATGAAGGCAAGTCAGATAAAGGCTAGACAGGAGAAGGCAAGTCAGATGAAGGCTAGACAGGAGAAGGCAAGTCAGATGAAGGCAAGACTGGAGAAGGCAAGTCAGATGAAGGCAAGTCAGATGAAGGCAAGTCAGATGAAGGCAAGACAGATGAGAGTGAGAGACAGAGAGAGAGATGGGGGTGGGGGTGATAGAGAAGCAATTTTTCAGTGTGAAAGAGCTTCAGTGCGTTTTCTCTCTCTGTCTCTCTCTCACTCTCTCTCCCTCTCTCTCTCTCTCTCTCTCTCTCTCTCTCTCTCTCTCTGTGTCACCCTCTCTGTCACTCTCTCGGTCTCTCTCTCTGTGTCACTCCCTCTCTCTCTGTCCCTCTCTCTCTGTCACTCTCTCCCTCTCTCTCTCTATCTCTCTCTCTCTCTCTCTCTCTCACCCTCTCTGTTAGTCTCTCTCTCTCTGCCACTCTCTCTGTCTCCCTTTCTCTGTCACTCTCTCTCTCTCTCTCTCTCTCTCTGTCACCCTCTCTGTCTCTCTCTCTTTCTCTCTCTCTCTCTCTCTGACACCCTCTCTGTCTCTCTCTCTGTCTCTCTGCCTGCCTGCCTGCCTGCCTGCCTGCCCGCCTGCCTGCCTGCCTGCCTGTCTGTCTGTCTGTCTGTCTGTCTGTCTGTCTGTCTGTCTGTGTGTGTCTCTCTCTCTCTCACGTCACTGGCAAGGAAGTATCCAATTAAATTTGTTATTCACATTTTGGAAATGTCAATGCATGATAAATGTACATTGTCTGTGGTCTTCATTTTGTTGCGTTAAAGGGAGGGGGGGGGGGGAGACACAGAGAGAGAGAGAGAGAGAGAGAGAGAGAGAGAGAGAGAGAGAGAGAGAGAGAGAGACAGAGACAGAGAGAGAGAGAAACAGGGAGAACAAATCTGAGAGACAATCCAGGAGGGTGGGGGATCAGGAGGGAAGAGAAAATCTCTGTGGAGAAAGAGATTGCTTCCGCACAACTGTCCAAACAAAGCGTGGGAGAATTCCTTCATTTCTAAAGGTGAAGTGAGAGAGAGGCTGGGATCAATGGACGGGATCCAGAGCTGCCCTGGTCTGACTGATGAGGACCTCACCTCGACCTCTTTCCCCGCGCTGCAATCACAGACCTGCTCCTCGACTCAGCAGAGTGGCGAAATCAATAGCTACAAATACGCTTCAGATCGCCCCTGTCCTGGTCTGTATCTGACTCCACCCCCTTCTCTGTGTGACCCCAGTCAGCCGGCCCTATGCTGCTCCCACCCCGTCCTACAGCCTTCCACTTCTGAATTCTGAATTGCACCTGCTCACATGGTCTGAAGTCCCCTTCCTTCTGTCCGTCTCCTCCCTCGTCCTCATCCTCTTTCTCTTTTTCCTTCTCCTTCTTTTTTCCGTTCTTCTCCTTCGTCGTCGCCCTTCTCTCTACCTCCAATTCTTCTTCCTACGACTACTACTACTACTACTACTACTACTACTACTACTACTACTACTATTACTACTTCTCCGTTCTTCCGTCCGCCCGTCCCTTGTCCGCCCGTCCCCCTCCCCCAAATCCATCCACGTCATCATAAATTAAAAGTGGGTGGAAGGGGATAGTTAAAATTTTGCCCCATCCCGGTCTCTACCCAACCAGACCAAAACCCCAAATTTAGTCAACTCCGCATGTTTAGCTAAACAGATCCAGTCCAGTCGATACACACCTAGTCAACACCGAAGATTTAACCATACAGATCCAGTCCAATCCATACAAACCTAGCAAACTCCGCAAGTCCAACTATACAGATCCAGTCCAATCCATACAAACCTAGTCAACTCCACATGTCCAACTATACAGATCCAGCCCAAAATGCACACGCACGCATACAAACACACACACACACACACGCGCGTGTAAAATCTATTTGTGAAAATCCTAACAACATGTGATACATAAGTATCTTATCAATCGGAAATTGCCAAAAGCTCATTTCACCATAGGCACGCTTTAGCCACTCTCTCTTAAGGCCTCCGCACACGAGGCAACCAAAGTCTCTTGCCACGTTGCTTGCGGCCGGTTGCTTGCCATGTGGCACGATTCACTTTCCACTAGTGTCAGTCCGACCCGGCAACAACCCTCCTTCATCATATATTTTAAAAATTCAAAAGTTTGCTCTCG
>JAWQFJ010000919.1:25000-56643 GCA_034096865.1 Theodoxus fluviatilis
TGGGGGGCGGGATATCAAGGAGCAGCTGCCCCATGCGAATCTTCTTACGTTGCACTGCATTGCCATCGACAGATGCTCGGCTTAGTGGAGTAGTGTCCAGTGAGTTCCGTGTCCACGAGTTTCAGCCAATGATGGTGCCGTCGAGTGGCAGTTGTTGTATACTAATCTTATAATCATGGATTGACCTTTTTCCCACTGGATCGCATTGCATTGCTTTCACAGGTGCTGGGTTTGTGGAACGTGCATCAGGCTACGCTGGGCGAGCCCCTGGACTACTTCGTAGTGCACACTTCCGTCACTGGCATCTTTGGCAATGTGGGCCAGACCAACTACGCGGCTGCCAACACTTTCCAGGACGCTCTGGTTGCCTGGCGACGCTCCCAAGGGCTGGCAGCTACTGCCCTCAGTTGGGGACCTCTCTCCCTCGGTCTGATGCTCGGTCAGGAAGCCGCTCCCAGAATCTTGGAGTCTCAGGTATGATTTTCGTCCTTGTGTTCTCATTTCCCTCTTTACTCCAGGTCTAGATATGTTTCCAGAATGCAGTAAGCAGTAAATCTTTCAACAAGTTCCACTATATTCTTCTATCATTCTTGTCTAAGCTGTCAATACCTGCAGAATGTCAAAAGCAGTTTGGAGGTCTTTCATCGAGTTGTATTGCATCTTGAGTAGCTTTCTCGTGTCTTATTGTATGGAAGACAACCTGTACATCTTATACACTTTTAATGACATCTTTTCTAACCAATCCCTTTGGTGCAAAATCTAACAAGAGATCTCATCCCTTCGGGACTGGCTTACTTTGAAGTAGCTTTTCTTTCATCTAACGCCCTTCAAAGTCCTGCTTCTGCGAAACATCAAGAGTGGGTCTTTCGTTTTTGAGGGGGTTGAAATTAGAAAGAAGCAGTTTGTTTAAAAATAGATTTAAACCTCCTGATTGCACTCAATGAGGTACGGAAACTGTCTGTTTGCAGTCTAGCATCGTGCCCTGCTTGATTTTATATACGTAATATCCACATTTTCCCATACATAATATCGGTAATTGAATAACAGCAAGCCTTGACCAGGCCGAGACACTTGAAGATAGGGTCTCTTCCTTCGGAGACTGTCAGCTTTCTCTGAAAGTTTCCCGTCTTCTTTATCAAACAAATAATTTAGGTTAATAGGGAAACTCTAGCGTAACAAGCAACGCATTTCTCCCTTCCTTGTAGGGCATCTCCTTCTTCAACTTGGAGGACGTGGAAGAGTGCCTGGACCTGGCACTGCTGCGTGAGGAGCACCACCTGATGTTGCTCAAAATGGACAAGGACCGCTTCGCCACCGCGCTGTACAAGGAGCACCAGAAGTGTCTCATCCGGCGTCTGCTCCCTATTCTGGGCAACAGGAACGCGCTGCAGGGACGCGAGTCAGGCTCAGGAGAAAGACGCGTGGCTGAGCTGGACGTGAAGGCAGTCATGTCCCTGCCCAAGCCAGAGCAGCTAGCAGCCCTGCAGAAATACCTAGTAGCTATAGTGTGCAACGTCTTCGGCGTGGAGGAAGCGAGTCTCACTCCAGAAATTTGCCTCTTCGACATGGGAGTGGATTCCATGCTGGCCATGGCTATGGTCAACCGCGTAGCACAAGTGGGTCTTTTCCTTACTAACTCTTAATTAAGAACTGCGCACAACCTTCGCGCCCCACTCTGTGCAGTTGGAGGCCTTTCTTGAACAAGGTACAAGAGAAGACCCTGACCTATCCACGACCAGAGATTCCATATCAATAAAGGGTTTCTCTTGTGCAGTAGTAATAAATTGTGCTCTTTGCTAATCTCCACATATATGGAACTGAATGTACAGTATGTGTGTGTGTATGTGTGTGTGTGTGTGTGTGTGTGTGTATGCATGTGTGTGTGTATGCATGTGGGAGGGAGGAGGGGGTGCGTGGGGATGCGCACATGTGCGTGTGTGTGCATGAGTGTGTGCCCGTGTGTGTGTGTTTGTGTGTGCGCGTGCGTGTATGTATGTGTGTAAGTCGATTGTCTGAATTCAGCATGTCTGCTGCTCTTCAACGCTTTACACAGTAACGAGTCAATGTTTTCAGTTCCAAAAGAGGTGTGTGTGTGTGTCTGTCTGTCTGTTTGTGTGTGTGTGTGTGTGTGTGTGTGTGTGTGTGTGTGTGTGTGTGTGTATGTATGCGTGTTTGTGTGTGTGTGTGTGTGTGTGTGTGTGTGTGTGCGTGAGTGTGTGTGTGTGTGTGTGTGTGTGTGTGTGTGTGTGTGTGTGTGTGTGTGTATTCCACTAACAACTCTGACACCGGAACATCTACAGCAATGTAACTTTAAACATACTCAGCTTGACAAATAATTCTGCTAGGCACCTCAGGTTTGAGGTAGTAGGGCATGGCCACCCCCCACCCTGCGCCCCCTCAAGGGCCGTGCGAGATTCCAACCCTCTGTAAAGCGTTACTTCCCTTCCACCGTTTGCTCTACATGCGAACGGCCACGGTAACCTCCCTTGACCATATGGGACGGCAAGAAGAGAAGAGGATTGGGTCGGGGGAGAATTTGAAGCTGGTTGGGAAAGGGTGTGTGGCTAGTTTCATATACATGTATATTAGCTATTACGAACCCTTTGCACATTTTACAACACATACTGAAGAAACCAAGCTTTTCTCCCAGTAAGAGTTTCTTCAAATGTTTCCGTCGTGTGTGATAGATTTGTCGTTCTGCCTCATGCCATGTGTGTGGTGTTTCTGTTCATTCATGTTCTCGCCCTTTTTCTTATTTGAATATCAGTCATTTCTGTCACACACAGTTGCCGATAGTGATTTTTCTGTTGTTAAATACTTATTGGGGGAAAGATACCCCCAGTTAATCAGAAACATGTTAATGATTTGGTAAAGAACAAAAGCTGTTTCCCACTCTTCCAGAACCATTTGTGTTCGAGCTGACATTTACCAGCAGAGCCTCTTTGAATTCTCTCGCTTCACACAGCGAGTTCCAAAGTGTATTTTCCAGTCGTTGCCCATGCAACGTGTCATCGTTCCTCTTCTGCCTTTTTACAGGACACCCGCTGCCGACTGAGCGTCATGTCGCTGCTCCAGCAGGACTCTTCCCTCCGCCGCCTCGCATCCGAGCTGCAGGCGCTGTTGGCAAAGACTGGGGAAGGCGAGGAGGGACCGCCGACAGAAATACAACGCCAGGAAAGCCCGGTCACGCCATTCGAAGAGGATGCCACCATGTTGTCTGCGTACGAGTTGCGGCAGTACCATTCTGGGGTCTCCTTGACGGTGGACATAAACTTCCCTATGGTGCTCCGCTTCATCAGCTCGGAGCAACTCGTTGAAGTTTTGCGAGAGGTGGCGAAGGTCGCTTTGTCGCGCCACCCCCTGCTTCACACAGTCTTTCTAGAGACTGCCGATGGTCCAGGCAAACGAAAGGTCGTCCGAAGACAAGAGGTAAAC
The DNA here is from genome assembly GCA_034096865.1 of Theodoxus fluviatilis. Classification (NCBI taxonomy): domain Eukaryota; kingdom Metazoa; phylum Mollusca; class Gastropoda; order Cycloneritida; family Neritidae; genus Theodoxus; species Theodoxus fluviatilis. Next base: position 28,436 of record JAWQFJ010000919.1, read on the forward strand.
ATGGCAGTGTCCATTACGTGTGTAGAGCATCCTGTAAAAGCTCTGCATGACCTCCCCTTTGCAAACATTCTTGTGCTAAGCCTAGACAAGCTTAAATGTAATGGAGCCACAATACGGCATACTTACCACGTAAGTGCATCTTCACTGCAATTCCTTATCAATAGTTTGACGTTATCAACTTCGTGATTGCGTTTCGCACTCAGAGACCTCCAGCAGACGCTAAAAGGAGCTACAGTTCGTAGTGTCAGGCCTGGCCAGCAGAACATGCTGCCTGAATCATACAGGCCTGGCCAGCAGAACATGCTGCCTGAATCATACAGGCCTGGCCAGCAGAACATGCTGCCCGAATCATACAGGCCTGGCCAGCAGAACATGCTGCCCGAATCATACAGGCCTGGCCAGCAGAACATGCTGCCCGAATCATACAGGCCTGGCCAGCAGAACATGCTGCCCGAATCATACAGGCCTAGCCAGCAGAACATGCTGCCCGAATCATACAGGCCTGGCCAGCAGAACATGCTGCCCGAATCATACAGGCCTGGCCAGCAGAACATGCTGCCCGAATCATACAGGCCTGGCTAGCAGAACATGCTGCCCGAATCATACAGGCTGGCCAGCAGAACATGCTGCCCGAATCATACAGGCCTGGCCAGCAGAACATGCTGCCCGAATCATACAGGCCTGGCCAGCAGAACATGCTGCCCGAATCATACAGGCCTGGCCAGCAGAACATGCTGCCCGAATCATACAGGCCTGGCCAGCAGAACATGCTGCCCGAATCATACAGGCCTGGCCAGCAGAACATGCTGCGTTAATTGATTATACAGGTCATGGGAGAGATATTGTAGTTTCCTTGGGTGAGGTTTGCGCTCTCAGAATGCTCTCTAGTCTTCTTTACCCGTGGCATTCTCTTACGTGAGACACCGGGGTTCCAAGTCTTGATCAATATTTGGATTTATTTCCGTCAGTTAACCATAAACGTTATAACATTCATTCACTTTGGCCGCTGGGAGCTTGTGTTTTAGGAGTAAAAACACTGTTTTAATTCCTTGTTTGAGATTTAGGATAGTCCGAAGTGTATGCTACACATGACAGACACAAAACATTACCTTGAAAGCTCGGCAATCTGTGATCCCTGAAGGCGCTCCACGATAAAGTACTCCTACATGGGCAAAACTTGGCAAGCATCATGACACACAGATACACACGAACACACGAACACACAAACACGCAAACACACACACACACACACACACACACACACACACACACACAAGACGCATAAATACGTGAACACACGCATACGTTCACAAACACACACGCGCTTCACCAACAAATTCCCTTCATGTCGCAAATGTAGTGATAATACTCAACACAAATGTGTTTGACGTCCAAAGAATTCAATCTCGTCTTCCCAAAGATACGAAAACACTATTTGAAGTATTTCACAATGCATTTATTAATCCGCATGTCGATAATTGGTTCAACTGTCCTATTCGTCTAAAATCATCATATGAAATATTTGTTTTAAAATGGGTCGATCACTTTAGATAAGTACTACTTGCCAAGCTCACAACAACTTCAAACGCTAAATTGGCTCTCTTTTGAACTAAAACGAATTCTGCATACCGCTATATTAGTTTGCAAAACCATTATCATCGCACCAATGACTCAAGACTCAGATCTTACACACCTGAACATCTTTAAGATCACTATCAATAAGACACAACCACACGACAAACACCAAAATCAAAGTCTTTCGGGCACACGCCCTTCTTCAGTGAATGTTACAGACAAACATAAATGATGCAACACGTGACGTAAAAAAACTTTAGAATGACATGACGTAGGCACTCAAAACTCTCCCTCTCTCTCTCTCTCTCCTCTCTCTCTCTCTCTCTCTCTCTCTCTCTCTCTCTCTCCTCTCTCTCTCTCTCCTCTCTCTCTCTCTCTCTCTCTCTCTCTCTCTCTCTCTCTCTTTATCTCTATATCTTTAACTTTCTCTCTACAACTCTCTCTCTCTCTCAACCTCTCTCTCTCCCTCTCTCTTTCTCTATCTCTCCATCTCTCTCTCTATATCTCTCTATCTCCCTTCAACTTTCTCTCTATCTCTAACTCTCTCTCTAACTCTCTCTCTAAGTGTTCATAGTTCCATCCATCTCTCTCTCTCTCAGTCTAACACATTGGGTCCTTCAGGGTAGTTGGTGCGCAACTTGAAGCGCCAGAACTTCTCTCTCCGCTTTCGGATGTTAGCATCGTCCACATGTATCTTCTCGATAATGGTCACTCTCATGTGGGATATGCAATGCCCAGGGGACATGAAGTGCTTAGCCACCTGAACATCTTCGGTTATCTACTGCCCATGCGGAAGGGTGAGGAAATTCATGTTCTTATTCAACCATTTTACATGAGAACAACATCGACTGTATATTCCTTTACAAAAATTATCAGATCCTGCATTACGTAATTCAAATGATTAACACAGCACACTCACACACACACGAGAGAGAGAGAGAGAGAGAGAGAGAGAGAGAGAGAGAGAGAGAGAGAGAGAGAGAGAGAGAGAGAGGCAGGGAGGGAGGCAGGAGAGAAGGGTGGTGGTGAAATTTTGTTATAAAATGGAGAACAACTGAAGGATGGACGTCGACAAATACGGGGACAGAAGTATTCCATTAAACATATTAAAGAAGGCAAATAAACTTGTCTTTCCTCACTTTTCTGCAGATTTCTGTGGAAGATTCCCTGGACTGGCGCGTGCTCGGAGAAAAAGAGCATGACAAGCTGTCTGCCTGGACTAAGGAACCTTTGCTGCTCTCCAAGGGACCTGTGCGCTTCTTGATACAGGGCGGACCAGAGCCCAAACTGCACTTCATCCTCAGCTGCGTAGTCTTCGACCTGGTGACTGCCATGCTCTTCTTGACTGACTTCAGGCAACTGAGCAGAGCGGTCATTCGCAAGCAACCTCTGCCATCGCCACCCTATAGTCTTGCGATCAGCACCAAGACTGAGATTGAGCGGGCCCTCCATCCGATCCGCCTCAGACTGCAATCTTTCTGGAAGGCTGTGGTGAACCGTCCCGTGCCCAGAGTGTCTCTGGCGGACCTGGAATTGCAAGGAGAGATGACCAGTGATCGCATTCAACTTGACGGAGCTCCGCTGTCCCCCAGTCTAGTCTCCGTCCTGCAGGAGGTCGCCTCTGGGCTCGGAGCATCCTTGTACCAGGTACGCATGGCGTTTTCTTTGTTTGACCAAAGGTGAGATAAGTAGGAATTAATCATCTCTCTTAGGTAACTTTTTGCCTCTGTGAAGATATTTCATCGTTCTAAACTTACCCCCTGGTGACTGGGTCACTGATTAGCCCTCTAATAGCACACAAAACGATCCTATGATTCCCCATCCGTCGTCCATAACCCACATAGTCCTGCTGCACGTGCGCCCAACCTACGCTCAATACCAACTTTAAAGCCAACCCTTCCTGCTCACCCGTCCAAATTTCATTCACAACCAACGAGCGGGTAACGAAAGGATTTTGGGTATCCGTGTACCAGGAAGACACTGCGTTTACGTACATTCCCTTTAACCTCTCCCATTTCTCCCGTACCCCCTCACCCCTTCCCTCCTAACCCATGCTCTACATCTCTTGTACTCCTACTCAGACAATCTAGACGTTTCAGGTCAAAGGTAACCTTCCTGCAAGCAGTACCGCTATGCTCACCCAAATCTGGCAACTTTGCTTATTCCCCTCCCTCCGCTCTCCAACTCCTACCCCCACCCTTTCCTCCATTTCTAAGTTTGGACTTGATCTTACTTTGCAAACGATGTACTTGGCTAATTTTCTCTGAGCGCTGCAAGCGATTATTGCAGTCGAAGACGACGTTGCATTAAAATGATGATGACAACTACGATGCTGCTCCTGCTGCTGCCGCTAATGAAGATGTTGTTGGTAGTAGTAGAAGTAGCAGCAGGAGTAGTAGTAGCAGCAGAAACACAAGAAGAAAGAGGAGGGAGAGGAGGAGGAGGAGGGGGAGGGGAGGAGGAGGGAGAGGAGGAGGGGGAGGGGGAGGAGGAGGGGCAGGAGGAGAGAGGAGGAAGGAGGGAGGAGGAGGAGGAGGAGGAGGAGGAGGAGGAGGAGGAGGAGGAGGAGGGGCAGGAGGAGGAGGAGGAGCAGGAGTAGCAGGAGGAGCAGGAGCAGGGGGAGGAGCAGGAGAAGGAGCAGAAGCAGGAGAAGGAGCAGAAGCAGGAGAAGGAGCAGAAGCAGGAGAAGGAGCAGAAGCAGGAGAAGGAGCAGAAGGAGGAGCAGGAGGGGGAGCAAGAGGAGGAGGAGCAGGAGGAGGAGGTGCAGGAGCAGGAGAAGGAGGAGGAGCAGGAGGAGGAGCAGGAGCAGGAGAAGGAGAAGGAGAAGGAGAAGGAGAAGGAGAAGGAGAAGAAGAAGAAGAAGAAGAAGAAGAAGAAGAAGAAGAAGAAGAAGAAGAAGAAGAAGAAGAAGAAGAAGAAGAAGAAGAAGAAGAAGAAGAAGAAGAAGAAGAAGAAGAAGAAGAAAAAAAGAAAAAGAAGAAGAATGAATACATCCAGTAAGGTGCGCACCTGACCTGTTCGCTTCATTTTCAAATACATAACCCGACGTATTCATTTCCTCGGAAGGTTGTGTGAAAATACCCCATGCATCTCCTTCAACTTTACAATTACTCTCTATTCGGTTTGTAATCTTCAGATGATGGCGGCAGCCTACCACGTGCTCCTGTCTTTGGCAACTGGTCACAAGACAACGTCTCTTGCCGCCTACATCTCAGCAAGGGCATATCTTCCTTCTCTGGCTCGAGCCCTGGGGAACACAACCAATATCGTACCACTGGTGGCCACACTCGATGACAAAGACAGCCTGGCAGCAGTGATCAGACGCGTTGCCAATGAAGTACAGTCCAGCCTGGACTACGCCATCTTCCCCACTCTGGAAATAGAAGCTCTGATTTCTGAAGAAGATCAACGAAGAAATCTCTTCCGCCATGGGCTGGTGAAAGTGGAGATGGATGATCAGCAAATGAGGGACTTTCCTTCCGCTGGATTTTCGCACACTGGCGGACATCGGGAAACCATTCTTGGGGTGGTGTTGACTCCAGATTCAAACACGGCAGAAGGCACGCCAGGCTCAGGCCAGCTTGGTCTTCGTCTGACTCTGGGATATCAGCGTCAGCTGATCTCTGAGAAGAGGGCCAACGCCGTGCTGTCGGGCTTCCAGTGTCTGCTTGAGGATCTGGCCTACAGTTCTGAAGAGACTTTGTCTAACCTGGCTGGGAGACCGTACATCAAGGCTATATCCACCCCATGACACTGCTCATGTCCATAGCTGGATTGAATGACAGAAAAAGCCCAATGGTCCTAAACAAACCTGACCGAGGCCGAAATCGGGAAAACAATCGCCCACGACGGCTAGGATGAGGATCATAATGAAAGTTATTAGACATTTAAAAGTTAGTCTTGAAGCCAGCTGACTGTCTGATACTCACCTCGTTAGATATACCAAGAATAAGCTAAAAGAGTAGAGGCCACACAACTGAAATATGTCGTTAAGGAAAACATTTTGGACCGTCTGTTGCATGTCTTCTTTTGGACCGGTTTATTTGTTTTAAAATGATCACATCCACAACTTCCATAGGACTCACCTTATATTACAGTACGTCTGGTTGGAATTATGATGGAATGCACACCTAAAATGCAGTTTGGCAACTGACATATATTCCATTGTGTTTGTAGATTATCATGTAAGTTTTACAAGTGTCATAAATACACGATTTGCTTCACTACTGAAAATACATCCTCGTGATCACCTCTCACTCGAAGAAATGGATTTTCTTCTACAGATAGAAAGCCAGATCTTATGGACATGCGTATGAGCGCATCCATATCCCGACTGGTGCCTTAAGCCTTGACGTTTTTCGTATATAAATGTCTGAGGACTTTCAATGTCAGCTCTTGTGACAGATAGCGGAAGGTGAAGATACTTGCGTCACCATCGAAAAGCACAAGTAGCAAGGTAAGCAATACTAACAGTTTTCTGAATGAAGATTGTTCCATATATTTATTACTTCGGAATGCACACCCTGAAACATTTCTGAGTGAGGCTAACTCAATATTCATCCCGATAAGTGATGTTATGATGACTTCGAGGCCGACTTAGTTCTTTTGGGTTTTCTCCCATGAGTACGTCTGAGTGACAGAGGAGCGAAGGCTATCAGAATCTAGAGAGGGGGTCAAGCAATATCGACAATCTCTCTGTCGTCAATGCAACAAACATTTTACACTGACATTTCATACTAGGGCAGCCTGTTACACAGGTAATGCTTATTTCTGAAAGAGATGTGTCATCCATTTCAGCTCTCGCCCATATCATCTTCAACATTCGTTTATATACAAACCAGAAAACGCATAACAATTGTCTAATCAAGAATAATCTAAGTAGCTTTGCGGAAAACTATTTATCTTTTACTATGGGAGGCGCGCACGCACGCACACACACACACACACACACACATACACACGCACACGCGCGCGCGCGCGCAAACACACAAGCATGTCAAAACAAACCAACGAGGAATTGGACTGGCAAGGCATGTGTACATTGGTGGTATTGGAGGGGGTCGGGGATGAGGAGGTGGAGGCGGAAGAGGTAAATGGCAATGTTTGTTTCGTAGGCCTCTGTCAGTCGTATTTGACCATTGTCCTTTACCCTGGCGTTGTTACCGGGTTGCAGAATCTTATATGACTGCTTAAGCCAATACTAAAGTGGCAATGTTTTTTCAGCAGTTGCACTTGAAGATTCTGGTGTCATCTTGGTGCATCCTGTCCTTTCGTAGAATATTTCTCTCCTCCTTAAGCCTCAGGAGTCTCATCTCTCCCTCCTTCAGTATGTTCCCGAGCTCGCCTCTCCAAATGGTGCGTTCCCTAACAGCGTTCTCCCAACCTGAAATGCTGATACCAAATACCTTTAGGTAGGTTTGGAAACGTCCTTGCATCGTAGCAGTGGACGACTAGCTAATCTGTTGTCATCAGTTTGCTATGCAAGAGACGGGGTTAATCTGCGGGAAAGGCTAATAAAGGCTGATAGGATGTGGGGAAAATATTTCACTGTAAGACCAGACCATATAAGCCGTGTTGGTGGAGTTTGAACTCTGGGGATCACTTACAGGTTGTCGCAAATGAACTGCTGAATAAATGGGAGCAAAGTGGATTCTTTTCAGCAATTTTACTTTCAGTCTTCTCAAAAGGCACTAATGCCTATGACATCAACTTAGGCAGAAAGCACACTGTGATGCATTCGAACCGCACCTGACTTTCCGAAAGCTTCAGCCAGAACATGTCGTGGATCATGCATTTTGATATTTCGTAACGTCGTTGCTGCAGCGGCAGGTTGCTGAATTTTGTGACCAAGAACTTCAAAGAACAAAACTCTGCAATGATTTCTACTGCTTTTAACGGAAACTCACGAGGTTTGCAATGAAGGCCCCATGTGCTATTTTGCGCTAAACGATTATTCATGTGCATTTTGGGGATTGACCTGCGTGTGAAAATGAATGGCACTGGCGCAAGTAGCTTTTGCAGAGCGTATCTTTCGAAGTAGTGCACATTCATAAATTATTTTCCAGTTTTTCCTCACGTTAGAAAAGTCGATCTGTTTCCTATAGCTGTCTGGCAAAAACGTGGACTAGAAAAACGTTCCTCTATTCTCTTGTATTCGCTTTGCCGTAACAAATTGCATTTCACTTCAATCATGAACATGAAAACAAATTACATTAGCGCATGCATCAAATGGAAGGTAGAAAAATGTGTAACTTGTATTCATTTGCTGCATTTGATGCCTAATTTGTGAAAATATCATTGCATATTTAAATGGGTTGTTCTTTTCAGCAATTGTACATGTAGACTAGCACAAATATCACATAGTAAAATAAAAGTGTCTTTTGCAGTTTCAGTCGAAGAGAGCGCTGATATATTCAGTTGAAGACACAACGTTTGCTAGATATGTAGTTGCTTACAATGTATCGATTTCGTACAGACGATGTAATGGCAATAATTGCTTCTTTTTATTTTTGCTTCTTTCGGTGTATACTGCACATGTATTGTTGCTCAAATTATGGTTACATATTTGATTATTTGCTGTTGTAAAAGCAGAAATATACGGAACTACATGATATACATTAGCCGTATTGTATACTGTTGTGCCTGTGAAAACGTGGTGTGCAATTCATTTTGGAAAGAAATGGCCTCTTCGATGGTTCTGTTCGTTACACGAATCGCCCTAATTAAGATGACTGGACATTGATTGGTCCAAAATCTTATTTGAAGATATTTGGAATCGTCATTCGTGATAAATCACTTCTTTTCACACTGAAATGTGCATCATAAGCTGAAGTTCGCTGTAACGTTGTGGTTTGCAATTTTATGAGTTGTACTTACTAAATTGGACATCGGCACTGGTAAAAATGAAGTAATGACGATTTGTAGCAGTATAACAGGCACACAAAGATATCATTACAAATATGAGCAGATGCGTAAGTGCCATCACCAACAACAAGATATAAAGAAAGGAGAGCTTTGGGGAACATCAGTGGTGCTAAAACAATTTAAAATCACATGGTGTGAATACTATCAAAGCATCCAGAGTTGGCGCTTTTACACCCTCCTCGTTTCCATCTCCCCCACTTCTTGTGGATTTCAAAAGGAAATCGGATCTCTGATTTGGGAAGACCTTAAACTTTTCAAACACAGACCGTATAGCTAAAATTAACGTTTCTTTTAATTTTTATTTATATTCTCATAAATTTCCCCGTTTTGTTTTTTGAAAAAGTGTGAATGTTCGTTTCAGATGCAACGACTCCAAACATGTGTAAAGTGGAAACGCTTAGTTTTCGTGCATTTGAGGAACTGACATTGTGACAATCATGTTAGTAGTAGTTCTCTATTTCAGTAATGTGCACACATTTAGTTAGATGCACACCACTTTTTTATTGGGGGGGGGGGGGGGGGATGGGGTGTGAATTCTGCTGTCCTATCTGGTTAACAAGCTTTGACAATTTTTTTTTGCCTTTTTACATTTTCCTTCCTTCTGTCGTAAGGCATAAATGTGTTGACATCCATGATGGTGCAGTTTTTGCAGGTAGTAGTACAGTCAACTCTCATGTGTTGCAATCCACACCATTACAATGAATTTCAGAATGGCCACCATCTCAAAGATGCAAGACTTTAGACAAGTTGAAAAAAGCATGTATATAAAACCCGTTAGCAGATGTTGAATAAAAAAATGCAAACTTATCCTTCTGTGTTTTATTTTTCCACAAGATTCTTGATATCAGGCCAGCACATTTGTGTCTCTCTGGGGGGGGGGGGGGGGGGGGGGCGGGGAGAGAGAGAGAGAGAGAGAGTGTGTGTTTCTGTTGTTTTGTTTTGACCTGTGCACAATGGCATTCATTCTATTCAGTATATCCCTTATGTTTAGTCAAATAAATTTTATTCAAACAGTATGCGCGCAGCAAATTTCAAATAACACAATAAACAAGCACGAACAGAACTCGCACACACACACACACACACACACACACACACACACACACACACACACACACACATACACACACACACACACACACACACACACATCTTCTTCTTAAAATATTTTCTTTGTGACTAACATTGCTGCTTGGTTTGAAAAATCTTCTTCTTTTTTCTCTGTAGTAAACAGCTTCTTGATGGAAGGTTTTTGGTTGCAGTTTTCCTAAGCGTAGAGATGATGTAATTGTCATTCTTTTCTACCTGCTTAAAAAGTTATTTTTTGTTACTCTTATTACTGCTTGGCTTGAATAATAGTTTCATGATTCTCTGAAGAGAACATCCCCTTGAATGAAGAGGTTTGGTCAAAGTTTTACTGAGGGTAGAGAGACCTTTATTTGTTTATGCAACACTATGCATGTGATATGACAAGGCAAGGAATAAACTTACCCCTGATTTTGATCAAATACACGCTGTTTTGTTTACAGACAGGCGGTGCTGCGTAAACCTTTTATAAGTTTAGTGTTAACTGTAGCTAAAAAGTCAAATTGGACATAGTTTTCATATAGGGCCTATGCTTAAGACAAAAGCTTTTTGTCTGGCATACCAGAATGGTTGAACATACACCATAATTATACTAGCACTTCATTGCGTTTTACTGTAAACCGCTTCAAGTTAAACAAATCATGCTTGTCATGATAAAAATAAGTGTTTTTTAAACTAGCATTCGGCAGCGTTCTCTCAAACCGATTCCGTTTGCATGTAGAATGCTCAGAGGTATATTCAAACCAGTGTAGTCGCCATTTCAATTTTTTTTCTTAGTTTCTCATGATACAGCGTGTTTGTGGTTTTTTTCCGTCGACATTAAATGGTCTAAACATTTACTGAAAAACATTCTTCCTAGTCAATAAACTGATTCGAAATGCAGATGACGTGTGGTCCCTTGAGCGTTATTAACCGTCGAACGGAGGCTACTCTATGCTTCTTCTATTGGACAGGCACGGCCAGCACCTTGTATTACAGCTCAGTGGACGCCGCAACATCGTCAAGGTACAATTCGCCGTTGGCTAAAATAACTTATCGAGTAGTCTCCGGATGAATGACTGTTTTTGGGTGTTCAGTCACTGGAATAGTTGGCCGGTAGTTGGTAGTTTTCTTTTTCCACCTCCTCCTGCTCTCTCTCCCCCCCCCCCCCCCAACCCCCCCACCCATGCGCCCTTCCTTCCCTTTTCCTCCCCGCCCTCCTCCCCCCCCCCTCTCCCTCCCATCTCTCCCTCCCCCACCCCGTGCCTCTCGCTCCCTCCCTCCTCTCCCACCTTCCTCTCCTTGTCTCCCTCCCTTTCCCTTCTCCCTCCCCTCCCTCCCTCCTCCCCCCTTCTCCTCCTCCCCTGTTTCTTCTTGCCTACTTCCTCTCCCTCCTTCTCCTCCTCCTTCCTCCACCTCCTCCTCGCTCCTCCTCCTCCCCCCTCCCCCTCCCCCTCCCCCCCCCCTCCTCCTCCCCTTCCTCCCCTTCCCCCTCCCTCTTCCACCACCCCTTCCTCTCCCTCCTCCTCCTCCTCCGGCATCCGCAATTCATCATCATCATCATCATTCACATCATCATCATCATCATCATCGTCGTCATCATCATCATCATCATCATCATCATCATCATCATCATCATCATCATCACTTGTATAGCGTTGGTTCCGACTCCTACTGGGTCGTTTGCAGCACGCCCATATCAGGAGTCACTTGTAGCATCTGGCATGGAGATGCGATTTTAGATCTTGTCTAAACGCATCGAGCATTAGGCATAATCGGACTTTAGCAGGTAGGTCATTCCAGACAAGAGGCATAAGAAAATGCCCTCTGTCCAAAGCATGTAATCTCCCTCCCTCCCTCCCTCCCTTCCTCCCTCCCTCCCTCCCTCCCTCCCTCCTCCCTCCCTCCCTCCCTTCCTCCCTCCCTTCCTCCCCTCCCTCCCTCCCTCCCTCCCTCCCTCCCTCCCTCCCTCCCTCTCTCTCTCTCCCTTCCTCCTCCTCCTCCTCCTCCTCCTCCTCCTCCTCCTCCTCCTCCTCCCTCTCTCCCTCCCCCTCCTCCTCCTCCTCCTCCTCCTCCTCCTGCTGATGTAGTCGGCTGGATGAGTATGTGGCCATTCAGGGAAATGCTCAGATGATAATGAGCGTGAATGAAACGATGGGTGGATGAATGATTAGATGCATGGGTGGTAGAATTTATGATTGATTGGACCGATGGAAGGATGAATGGATGGATGAACAGTGGAATGGAAAGGAAGATGGGCTGCTGGATGGATGCTTTAGTTGTTGAATGACAGATGAATGGGTGGGTGAGGGGTGGATGATTGGAGAGGTGGTTGGATGAGAGAGGTGATGCCTGGATGAAATACTGTATAATTGGAGGAAGAATGAATGAGTGAATGACTCGGCGGATAAATGAAAATACGATGTATAGACTATCTGAGGAATGAAAATGGGATGGATGGATGGATGGATGGATGGAGTTTAAGGGCCTATCAGCCTTGTAGGCTATATAAGGCCACAACATTAAGAAACACCCATCTTTAACAAAGAATTAAAACTCTTCTCAACAGTGAGTTCTTATACAGTCCATCTAACCAGTGACATGAAATCAATTAAATCGAGTCTCACTGCCCACCAGCCAGCAAGGCTGCGAAGAGCCTTCAAACATGAAGACTCATAATGGGTGATAGGGGAAAATTTCACACCTCAATTTCCCTGTCATTTACAAAACACTAAAGAATAGGTGGATGGAGCCCAAGGGTTCATCAGCCGTGAAGGCCATACAAGGCCACAACATACTTTCCCTTATTAAAAAATGCAATTAAATGAAAATGGGAGCACCCATGCGCCCACACACACACATGCGCACGCGCGCACACACACACCAGTTGGCTAATGCAGGCCAGGCCGTGCAGGGGAAGCAACTCTTTTAGGTCTGTTAGCTCCGCTTCTTGGAGACCAATGGTGATGCTCTTATTCCAAGTCTGGCCTGGGCAATCAATTTCACCCAGATTTTATATATCACACAGCAAATCTGAAGCATGAGGATACTTCCATGCAGAGTAAGACAATTTTATTTACACACACACACACACACACACACACACACACACACACACACACACATATATATATATATATATATATATATATATATATATATATATATATATATATATATATATATATATATATATATATAGACCGACAGACAGACAGACAGACAGACAGACAGACAGACAGACAGACAGACAGACAGACAGACAGACAGACAGAAAGAAAGACAGACAGACAGACAGACAGACAGACAGACAGACAGACAGACAGACACGCAGACAGACAGACAGACACACAGACAGGCAGACAGACATACACACAGACACACAGACAGACAGACAGATACGCGCACACGGAACCCACCTCATCCCTTCCTACACTCACGCACACCCATATCTAAACACACACGCACGCACGCGCGCACTCAAACAAAGGGGGTTGACGGAGTGAGTAAAGGGACTCATGCACTGGGAACAGGAGGCGAGCACACGAAGGGCAGTCGGGGATGACAAGGGAGAGAAGGAGGGCTAGAACGGAGAGAAGGCTGACAGCAATGTGGAAGTGTGGGTAGAGGCAGAGGAGGAGTAGCGGAGAGGGTTGCATGTTCCAGCGAACACGTGTACGGGTTGTGGACGGATACATTCTTGATTCAATGTTTTGAGGCTAGACACACAATTTACTCGATTTTCACCAGGAGATATTGCCGTTGCACCAAGCATATTATGTGATTAAGACGTCTACAAATGTTGTCCTATTTATATTTGTTAAGTTTGTACTGCACAAAATATTTAAGTTGCTTTTGAAAGGCCCACTAATTGACTTAAACATCACAACGTTAACTTTTCTTACATTCTTCATTGCTTCTTTTTCTATTCCAGCCACCGCTTGGAGTACTTCCAGTCCATAGACTTCCAGAGCATCATTCCAGAGAACGCGGCCAGCAGTGAACACTGCGCAGAGGTGTGGAAAGCATAAATGCTGTAGTGGTGGAGATGCACGTTGCATTTAGTCTGGTGCTTTGCTGTCTGAAGTCATGGTGCACGTGGAGAAAGTACGACTATCGGCCATAAATGTAAAGCTAAAGAGCTGTAATCATGGGGAAGCAATGGCGCTATCAGTATTACTGAAATCATTCAACCATTCGATTGCTGTATAATCCCAAAGGCATCTCCATCCAAACTGTTGCAATAAACATTGCGAAAAATGTTTATTGAAAATTTGTTTTTGTTGTTTACATATGAGCGCTACCACACGTGAGGTCATGAAGGAGGAGAGGACTTTTATCTCTATCAAAGCTCCCAGTACAACATAATTGCTCATAACTGTCGGTGTTTGCATTCAATGTGAGCGACGTGAATGCAAGGAATACAAACATTCTCTGTGAAACGATCGTCTCCCTTTTGAGAACACACATTCGCACCCACGAACTCGCCCCACAATCAAAGCGAAACCCACACCGAGGCTCATCTTGGCCCTATCGGATCGGCGTAGAGTCGGTCTGTGTAGTGACGGGGAAGAGCGTTCTAGACGCACAGATAGCAACCTTCCCGCTCGTGTTCCTCGATAGCGGGAACTCGTAAATCGCAGTCCGCTTTTTGCGGTTTCCCGCCGAGACATCCGCCTTATCTCCCCTTGGCGGGCTAAATGATTCGTCTCCCGCCAAATTTGCTTGCCGACCTGTTGGAAGTCCGGTGGAAAGCGTTCTGCCTTTTGCTGCAGTCGGCAGTCTGAAAACCTGAAGACGTGGCCTACGCTTCTTCCGTTGTTTTGAAGTAGGAGGTCTGTGGCCAAATGGCTCTTTGGTGTATTTTAATTTGAAGGAAAAAAAGTTGATACGACCACTTGATTGATTCCTTTCCTGCATAGCTGTTCTCTTGAAGATCACACATCCGGACTATGCCTGACTGTGTCCGTGTAACGGACCGGCTAACTGGGCCTCGGGTCAGCCTAGCCCGCACAATGAAAATAAAATAAAAGACACCAACACCAGCATAAATGTAAGAATGAAGTGTAATAACCCTTGTGCCTTACGGCACCCACACAAGCAGCCTCGGCCCACACCAGGGCACAAAGGTGCTAACGTAACTCAGGCAGCCTCGGCCCACACCAGGGCACAAAGGTGCTAACGTAACTCAGGCAGCCTCGGCCCACACCAGGGCACAAAGACGCTATCTTAGTTCCAACCAATGACCATGCGGCCCCCGCCGATAATCAAATGAGTATTATTTACCACACTCACACTCACTCAATAGCCCCGGCCCACACCAGGGCTCACCAGAACTAACGTGCGGTCCCCGCCGACAATCGTTCTACATACAACCTTTTGGCTTCTCCATGACCTCAGCCTCCAACGGCCTGTCTTCCTCCATCTTGTCAGATTCACTGTCATCTCCACGCGTCAACATAGGCATCCCGCTGCCTACGGAGATTCTCTCTCGGCTAACCCCAGCGTCAATTCCGATTTCATATCTACCGGCACTCGTTGTGTTGCTGTTGACGTCCTCCATCTTGTTGGCAACTTGGAATCCGTCGAACTGCAGGACATCAGTCACCATCACTGCCCCTGCAGACTCAGGCCGACTTCCCTGGCACCGGAACAGTCCTGTGCAGCACCGGCCGAAGACTCTCCAGTCCACGCACGACCATGCTCAGCGACGCACAGCGCAAACCACCAAGTCAACCCCGACAACGTTTCTCCGCTCCTCCGAGTATTTTCTGGCCGCGTCACAATGTGATCTCACCAAGACTTATGACGTAACGTTCGCAGAAGTAAATCAGTATCAACTTGTGTCAAACCTTTGCCTGGTTTTACACAGCAATGGAAAATCCATATAATACCATACCACGCATTCTTTACAGTCAGGCTAGTTATTCAATATCGGCGTCATACATAATTTTGTATTTCCTGCAGATTAGCCGTTTCAGAAGAAGAGTACCACTACAAGAAAGGCACATTGCCAAAATACACTTCATAAAATGCCATCTTCATTCGAGCACCTCTTCAATGAAGGCTTGTAGCTTTCATTCTAGACCAATGGTAGGATTCTGGCTTCCCAGTGAAGACGTCAATCTGGCATTGTGGCCCAGCCAGGACTGTTGCATGTAATCAAACCAACACATGGATCAACTTCGATTTAAAGTGCACAAGACGAGCAAGGGGACCAAGCAGTGAAATCAGCGGAAGGGCTGTTAATGCTTTCCATCATGGCCTGGAAAGAAATGAGATATTTGAGGTCAAGGTGAATTCAAAACAGTTGAGGCGTTTTCGTGGTCAAAGCTGTACCTACTCTGCCAAAGACTGCAAGTCTGGTAAAAACTCATGTTGCAGGAATTCATCAAGTTTATTAACTCGCTGTCATGTTTGCATGAATGGGTTTGGGTATGACAGCGTGCTTCCAGACAGTTTGCCATGAAATCTGTTCTGTCATGTAGAAATCTACTTTTCGTCTTTGCTCTCTGAATTCAAATTGCGGAATCTGTCTCAGTTTTGAACGAAAATGTTGACAGGAGGCAACATTTATGGACCTTCCATGTTTGAAAAGTGGTCTCAAGTGTAAGAAACCGTCATCTGAGTGCTTCTCCACAGCGAGATTAGTTTGCTTTTATGAGATTCTAACTTGCCTTGTCTACAGAAGAGATGCTACAGGTGGTAGAATTCAACGCTACCTATCAGTCAAACGGAATACTTGATGTTTTGTCGACTCAATATATCACTTCATAACAAGTTTATTATGATGCATCCACTTCGTGACATATTTTCAATGCAGAATATACTCATCTTTTGGAATATATACTCCACCGTTAGAAATTAAGCTTTGACTAGACGATGGATACCACGATAATATGTAGTTTACAATTCTAGTTATCGAAATATAGATCTTAGGTACTTCAGAAGGCTTTTAATTGTTCTCTCAAATTTGTAACTCCGTCTCTTTGAAGTGCTTGTATACATCACCCTGATGCCACATTTCCGTTCACCGAAAAATCACTTAGCACGAACTTTTTAGGAGCAACAACAGATTTCCTTCGTCAAGCAGGGCAGGGATGGGAGACAGGTTATCGAGGCTCCAGCCGAAAAAGTGGGCCATGTCGATTTCTTCAGATCGGCTGACGGAGGAATCAGGTGGGAGTTTTCTAGGCAGGAAGAGCAGGAAGTATCCATGTCTGGTGCCAGCCGTCCATCACGAGAAATCTCGACTCCCAGACGCGCGCTGAGGGGGCGCACGCCCTTTCTGGACTCACGTTGCAGACTCCCAGGGTGAGGACGCCGCCATTGTTCTCCGGTTGCTGGTTTACGACTTCGTGTCACTTCCCCGTCGTCATGGCAACTCGTGCAGAGTTACGCCTCATTGAGAGGCACGTGCAAAGGGAGGCCACTCGCTGCACCCTGTAGGTTTTCTGTGGCGGATGATTGAATGTCACCTGCTGTGGCGGGAAGAGCTCCCGTGGTCGTCCGTCATGGTTGTCTGTCATGACACGTTCGTCGAGTTTCCGGCTTGTCTGTGGGTGGCCTCAGAGGGGCTGGTGCGTTGCATGCTTGTTTTACAGAGAAATTTCAGGTGCCTTGTCGCCACGAGAGCGAATTCCTGAGAGCGGTAGAGACAGTGACAGCAAACAATGATGCATAGCTTTCCGGATGCTAGCTCTTCAGCCAGCAAGCGTAAACATTGCACCACGCTGCTTACACATTAATTTTCCTCCCTTTCTCTCTGCCACTGTGCGTACCTGTCCATCCACACATCATAATGTTTCCTGACTCTATTTCCTCTGCAATGGAGTTTAGTTCTTACCGGTCTTAGAATATCCTGAATAGTCATTAGCAGCTAGGTGGTTCTGTATCTCATACGTCTAACCAACGTTGATTCAATCCACTTTCCTACAAGTAGTGTTGGCGTTGCTGCCGCCCTGGCGTGGGATGCCAGTCTCTCGCTCTCTCCCCTACCCACTTACACCACTTGCACGATCTTCTCCAAATACCACTCCCCAAGCACCCTTCACATTACAACCCCCTCCCCCTTCTTCCCCCACACTTCAGTCCTCCCCCTCGGCCTCCTCACTCCTCACTGATCCATTAAAGCTGGATTAGAGCTAATGAGCCTCCAGCTGTGTGGCCGTGGTAGTGTGGTCAGTCAACCTGTCTTCTGTTGTTCCAGGGTCCATCCTCCTCGCCACCCACACTCCAGCCTCTCCAAGGACCACGCCCTTCATAGATATACCCCCCCCCCCTTCCCCTCAGCATCCCTCCCCTCCCCCTTCTTCATTCTTACTGCTTCATCCCCCATAGGTGTGGGGGTAAGAATAGACTTACCGCATCTCCCTTCGCGATTCATAGAGGGCGATTAACTAGGGAAATGGAGCTTGCCTTGCTCTCACTGTGACTATAGCTCCAGGGATTCTGGGGTCAATGGCTGTGCATATTCCACAGAAACTGATAGACCGTAACATTCACTTGAGGGATGACATGGGTAAAAGAGACATTTTAAAAAACTGCAATGAGTTTTCAAACTTTCATGCATAGCAATTCAAAGATATACATGAAAATAGGTGAAAACCACTTTTGCTCAATGGAAAAAGTAGATCATCTGTTAATTAGTAAAATAACACGTATTTTTCTATCTTTTGAAAACATGTACAGCTCAAAAACTAGATATAGTCAAATTTAAATTTTGGTTTCCTTAGATTTGTCGTTTCAATATCTAAAACTTGACTCGTCCTATGGGGAAAATTTCAAATACTTTTGAAAAGGATATTTACTTATTTTATTTACTCAAAAGAATCTCCATTTTTAGAACATGCTCAATGTACAGCTGCTGATCTAGGGGCTAATATCACAAACCCATGTGATAAAATGTTGCTACATGCATAAATAACACACCCTAAAAATTGCAGATTTGTATTTTGCTCCGAATATATTCTGCTTAATTTCAAGTACACAAAAAGTAGTTTACGAGATAACGTGAAAAGAAGAAACATTGGGAAAATTTGCTCTTTCCATCTTCCATGTGTTTTCAATAGAGCCGGCGAAAATTATTAAAGGGGTCAGGTTCTTCCTTTGAATTATTACATGTTTTCTAGCATGCTGAAAGTAGAGAGACTATTGGAATTGCAATGCAGAGGGTTGAAACAACAACAAAAATGCTCACAAGTCAAAATCAAAGAAAATGACATTGACTGTTTTTATAGTGGTGTCTCCCTTAAATCATGTATTGCTTGCTGCCTCTCCTCCCACTCCCCTCCTTCTCCGTCCCTCCCCCTTCTCTGTTTCTTTCGCCCTCCTCCCCCCTCCCCCCCCCCCCCCCCGTCCCCCCTCGCTCTCCTTCGCCCCCATCTCCCCTCTCCACCCCGTCTCTTTCTGCACCTCCATTCTTTTAGCTCTTACTACACACCGCTCCATGATAGTAGTAAGATATCGTTATCTTCGTGTGTGCGCGTGTGTGTGTGTGCGTGTGTGTGTGCGTGTGTGTGTTTGTGAGTGTTTATGAAGTGCATGAGCGCGCATGTGTGTTTGAATGTGATGTGCTCACCCTCTGAGTGATGACTTTATTAAACATCAACGTTCGATTGTGGCAATGGCACATCTTCAACTTCAAGTGCTGGAATTTGTTTAGTTCACATAGCTGGGGGTGGGGGTGGGGGTGGGGTGGGGGGTGGGAGTAAGAAATTCTGGGGTACGGCATGCGCAATTTCCCTTTGAGTCTACAATATGATTCTCCATCGCGGTCAAAAGTTCAAGCACGCGGGAAAAAGCGTAGTTTTTATGGACAAGCGTAGCAGCGTAGCAGGCATGTCGAAAGCGTAGCATGCTACGCCTAAAGCGTAGCATTTGGCAGGTCTGATGATGTAAAACCCACAACTTGCATTCGTGATTTGTCCTGTCCCATGCTCCTCCTACTTCTGTTCCTGCACCAAGGCTTCTGCTCCACCTCCTCCTTTTCCAGAATTCTTGTCACGTAAAACACACGGCGGTCCTCTTGTGCTCAATGTTGCTTACGTGGCCACCACCACCGAATGTATGATGCCTAACGAATGTGTACGCTTTGTCTCTGCTTGTAATGCAAGCTTCCTCAATTAAGTAACGAGTTAACGTGAATAGAAACAGCAGGGGTATCAATGGATTCGTCGTGGAGTAAACCTCTGATGGGGACTTACGTAAAATCTGTCAAACCTTTTTCAAAGGGGGTAAAGTCTAATGTGCGGACTTATCATCCTGTCTCTGGCCGCTTTAAACCTTGCACTCACGCTTACAAGCTTATGAGAATTTCCGCAAAACTTCAAAGTCAAACTTTCTAGAAGAGCAGGAAGGCCTTCACCAAAGGGGAAAAAGAGAGTTGGAGAGTGGGGGTGGGGGATGGGACAAACAGCTCTTTAGTGACGGGTCAGTCAGTGCGTGTGCCCTGAGAGAGTGGGAGAAGCAGGTTGCTAAGTGGCTCAGCGCTGAATGTGGGAGTGGACCTTGCGTGTTTGTGTAGGGAATGCTGGGCCAAGCCTGGTGCTGATGGCATCAGCCAGCACGCACCTCACTACAGAGTGGCCAGCTTGTCAACATCCCCCGTAGGTCTGCACTGTGACATGCCCTGGGGCAAGAACTCTGGCCAGCGTTCGACACAGCAGTCCGAGAGGAGTGGGTGGGTGGGGGGGGTTGGTTGTTTAAGGGAGGAGGGAGTGGGGGGAGGGGGGGGAAGGGGAAGGGGAGTGCATGGGTGTGTGAGGATAAATCGAGGCTTGCTATCCTTCGATGATTGATAAGCAGCTATCTATGGTAACGAGGAACAATCAACAAGTGCCACAAGGAGGGATTTACCACCATTGTACTACTTGAGGTATGACTGGAAATGTGGGAGGCATTGTCATGCCAAATAAGCAAATGGATTTTCGGTATTGGTAGTTTTTAGTTTGAATTTTAAGTTACCTTCATTATTGCTAGTCTTACCCTCAGTATTTTCGATGGGCCTGCTTATCATCATCACGTTCATCATCATCATCATCATCGTAGTCGTCGTCGTCGTCGTCGTCAATCATCATCATCATCATCATCATCACCATCATCGATCATCGTCGTCGTCGCCGTCGTCGTCGTTGTCATCATCAATCATCATCATCGTCGTCGTCGTCGTCATTGTCGTCGTTGTCGTTGTCGTTGTCGTCATCATCGTCGTCATAAATCATCATCATCATCATCATCATCATCATCAGTCATCAATCATCAATCATCATCATCATCATCATCATCATCATCATCATCATCATCATCATCATCATCATCATCATCATCAGTGATCAATCATCATCAGTCATCAGTCATCAGTCATCAATCATCATCATCATCATCATCATCATCATCATCATCATCATCATCAGTCAACAATCATCATCATCATCATCATCATCAGTGATCAATCATTATCAGTCATCAGTCATCAATCATCAATCATCATCATCAATCATCATCATCGTCGTCGTCGTCGTCGTCAATCATCATCATCATCATCATCATCATCGTTCTTGTCATTATCATTATCTCAGTCGCCGTCCCTTGTTGAATGTGTATTCCATGAGTGTCATCAACAGCACATTACTACCACAAACACAAAAATGCTGCCACCATCACCACCAGATCGTCCACTAAGGGGAGGTTATCTACTGCTGGCAAATTTAATATCTAGCCGGATCTCCAGACAGAGATGCGTGGAATGCCTCCGTCTCTGCAGCCCTTTGCCCCGAGTGGACAGCTGAGCTGCCGAAAGAGCGAAATCCCGTGGGAAGCAGGAACTCTCAGATGGAGAGGAAAGGCTGCAGGCGCCAGTGTTTATTGGTCACTGTGGCTGGCCAGCCTCAGATCGGTAGATGCGTGAAGCCTTACAAGGACAGAGCCAGGCCACGTGGAGCCCAGAGAATGAAGGTTAGGGTTCCAATGCAGATGAGCAGACACTCTACCACAGCGTGCTAGGACAATAATCTGGTCGTGAGTGGAACCACTCTTTGTGCGACAGAGAAAACAACAGCAAATCAATGCCTGGCGGAACAGGGAGATTTAACACTTCTGGGATATTGATTTCGCCATGTGAGCGCCTACTGTTAGCTCTTTTGGGCTCGAATTCCCACCTCATTTGATTGCAAACCCTGCATTCCTTTAGGCCCAGAATTACAAGATGAAATTATTTTCACCTCATGACTTAATTCCCATCTGTATGTATGACAGTCATTTTTACATGTCTTGCTTTTTCATGGGTTTCCGGAACGACGATTCATATAATTTACATGAAACAATGTTATGTCCACAGCTTCTTACACATTCCATATTCAAAATAAACAGTTTTAAACCAATTTAAATGCCTGCCGGAGTGTCTTTTAGAATGCTATCATCATTTAACCAGCATCAAATGGTGCATGCTCACATGTGATGAATTAGGGTTGGGATGTGCACCAAACATGCATTTTACACGAAAGTGTCCTGCCAGTGTGATCTGTGGGACGTATTTCAGTGACTATCATCATCACTTCACGGGAATCTAGCTCTCAGTTGTTGAGGAAAGAACATCTTGTAATGTTTTTCTTTATTTTGTGTGTGTTGTTAATATTACCATCATGGGACATGTCTCATTTATAGAGGCACTATATAGTGTTTGCATTTCTCACATCATCTAAACTGCATGTATAAAAAAATGTCCATCTTTCATATATATTACATTTGAAGAGGACACAAAGGAATGATTATATGAAAACATTTGCATCAGTAAAGATTTTTCACATCTACAAAAGTATACATACATGGTCAATTACATGTTTGTTGAAAATTCTTTATCACCTCAAGGAGAACTGGAGGCCAGATATCCAAGACTGGGATTACACATGGTCCAATATGACATTTATTCATTAAAACCTAGGTAATCCAATCACAATAAGAATTGTTTGAACACTCTACATCTGAATTTCTGTGAAAATAAATAGTAATGAAATCATTTACCTTAATTCTGGAGAAAAACTGAATTCAAAATTGTGTATGGTACTTTAATAAATCAAAGTAAATTGGCAATAGGCACCTCTCCTTTTTCTGAAGCTGGTATGTCCTCCACCCAGATAGCATGAAAATAGCTTTTCTACATTCACAAGCTCTTCATTCTCTCTCTCTCTCTCTCTCTCTCTCTCTCTCTCTCTCTCTCTCTCTCTCTCTCTCTCTCCATCATTACATCAGACAATGTGAACATTTACCAAAACGCTCATTAGTGCAGAATTAAGACTGGAACATTTTTTTCATGGAATAAACTGTCTTTATTCTCATCATAACAAAGTCAACAGTAGCTGCCCAGAGGCAAATCTTAATGAAATCTGCACAAATACTGTGATCATACTGCAAACAGTTTGAATAGATTTGCAAAAGGAACATTTTCACTTCTTAGGAGTCCAAACTAAATCTCTCAACCATAAGAAAATATATACACTTTGTACTTTTTCAAAGTCAATTTTTACACAAAAAATTATGTGATCATATTGCAAAAACAATTGAACAGGTTTACAACAGAAACTTGTCACGTCTTAAAATAAACCCCAAACTTCATATCTCAGCTTTTCCAAGTCAACTTTTACCCCCAAAAATACTGTGATCATACTGCAAACATTTTGAACAGATTTACAATACAAACTTGTTTAATTTTTAAAATGAAGTCCAACTAAATCTCTCGCCCATTAAAAAAAACAAACAACACCTTTGTACCTTTTCACAATCAACTATTACACACAAAATACTGTGATCATACTGCAAACATTTTGAACAGATTTACAACTGAAACAATTTCATCTCTTGAAATGAAGTCCAAACTAAATCTCTCACCCATTATAAAACACAAACCCTCTGTAGACGACTTTTACACCAAAAAAGTATGTGGTCATACTGCAAAAAAGTTGAACAGATTTACAACAGAAACATTTTTATTTCTTGAAATGACACCCTAACTAAATCTCTCACCTATTAAAGAGCACAAACCCTTTGCACCTTTTCAAAGTCGAGCCAAACAACCATAGTCTCTTACCACCATTAGTTCCCACACAAAGAAAACTCAGCAGATGAATCTCTTATTTCCTCTGGTCTTAAGGCACAAAGAATTATCAGTTCCCCCATCACAGATGACAAGTGTACAAACACCTCCTGCAACAAACGCCACCATCTCGGAGTGATAGTAGTAGAGAGAGAGAGAGAGAGAGAGAGAGAGAGAGAGAGAGAGAGAGAGAGAGAGACAGACAGACAGACAGACAGACAGACAGACAGACAGACAGACAGACAGACACACAGACAGACAGTCTGACAGACCAGACAGACAGACAGACAGAAACACACACACACACAGACACACACACACACACACATACACACACACACACACACATACACACACACACACACACACACAGACAGACAGACAGACAGACAGACAGACAGACAGACAGACAGACAGACAGACAGACAGACAGACAGACAGACAGACAGACAGACAGACAGACACACGCACAGACAGACAGACAGACAGACAGACACACAGACACACAGATAGACACACATACAGACAGACAGAGACAGACAGACAGAGACAGACATTTTTTAAAGGAGACCCTTGAACATTTTTGCTTGGTTCTTCTAATTACAGATAATTTAAGTTCAAATGAAAGAATATTTCTAATGAGCCACATTATCATTTTTTCATTACACACTCGTCTCCAGAGCTAAAGAGCCAAATCACAAAATGCCCAGCATGAGGACATATCTTTCTACATGATCCTAACCCATTCCACCATTCTACATCTCTCACAACAGAGGCACAGACATGCAGAAGCTTCATTTATGACTAGGGATCTGCAACCAACAAAGCCAGCAGGTAACAGCTTTGGTGAAAGGCAAAGCACCAACAGAAATGTTTTTAGGAGCAAAACAGAGAGCCAGTCACCCCAAACCACAACCCTTCATAATGCCAAACAACTACAGAGCAAGCACACACAGACAGAGAGAGGCTTCACACCCCCTTTGAAGTGAGCCATCTGCCCCTGTCTGGGGCTTTCAACAGGAGAATCATGACAGTGCAGCAAAAGGTGGGAGGTTTCACTCTGGAGCAAACTTCCCCAACTGCAGAGTCTGCTGTCAGCACTGCATCACAGACATGCCACAAAAGTCTTTTGATCTGGCTTGGATAAAAGATGTCTTCCTCATGCAGAATGCAAACAAGTGCTGTTAGATCCATGCAACAAGGCCTATGAACATTTGTTTTACAGTCTCATGCCTCCCAATGGGTCCACCAGGTCTCCCTACATGATTTGTAAGAGGTGAATAACTAGGACATCATGACTTGACTTGTTTGTATTCTAACCAGTTCAAATGATTTTTCATGATCTTACATGGCCTTTGAAGGTTGACAGGCCATAAAACTCCATCCATCCATCCCATTCTTTAAAGTAAGTCTCACAGAAAGATTCACAACGCTGGTGTTGACATTTCCCTCTCTATTGCTTTCCATAAAATGTATTTTTAAAGAGGTACTATAAGGAGGAATAAAGGAGAAGGGAAACATGCTGTTAGAATACTGACATGCTATGTTCTTTTTTTAATCATTTCTTTTCTCTGCAAGATTATCAATTAATTTCCATATCTCATGATGTGCTGAAAATGTGCAAAGAAAGAATATATTTCTCACCGATTTACTTACTCATGACAATGTTCTTATCGTGTTCTTGAAAAGACACACAAGTGTGTGATGAATTCAAAGCAGTCACAAAGTGGGACATCATCAATGAAAACAAGATTTAATTAACAATCTTGGTAACAACTTCTGACAAGCATGTTTTACATGATAACATCAACCCATTCCCACAAAAAGAAGAAATACACACTCTACCACCATGCAATTTCAGTAACTTGTAGATAAATGACTGACTGATGGTCTACATAAAAAAAAATTCCAGGTCACCCATCACAAGAGCCCTTGATTTCAGAAAGCCAGTGAATGGTAGTGCAACATTTCCCTGAGAGTATGTCCTTGTTGCATTTTCACAAAATTGTACAATCTACAACTACACTACTTTATAGTGCTTTTGATTTTCATATCACTCCCTGCTAGACAAAAAAATCAATCATGCTAATAATAATGATATCATCTTTGCTGAGTTCCCCTAGTTTTTAGTAGGAAATATTAACGTTATGGAATTTTACATCTGGTGTCTGCTGTGCAGTGCCCAGTAACTGGTGAAAAATCTCAAAAGGAGAGGCAATGCTGCTGAAGCACCCCCCTAGGATGCAACTCTAAGATTCCTGCAGGATAGAACACTGCACCTTCCAGCCACACACAGCCCATACAGCCTTAACCACTGACTAGAATTATACTGCATGCATACATAAACTCGAACCTGCATTGACCAATCACAGACTGCACTACTGGAAAGAAAGGAGAACATTTTCTTGTTAAAAACAGCACCAAATATACTGAAACTCTTGCAATTTCTGCATTGCAGTAGTAACACTTTCTCAGAGAGAGGTCCATTAAATGAGCATCGTAGTGCACATGATACCAGAGTGCAGAAGAAGAAAAAGAAAAAAATTCCATGAAATATCAAATTCATTATGATATGACAGCATGCTCTTTCCAATTTTGCATCAAGTGACTAAACACCATGATCTTTCTGCCAATTTTCCTTACTTTGCTTTGGCATTCTATAGCAGCTGACTTGAGATCACTGGGGTTTAGGCATTCCAGGTTCTGGAGCTCTGGAAGCAAAGGTTTCCCAATAGGCCAGGTCTGGAGTGGAGCCATCCAGTGCCTGTGCACACTGGAGAAGTTCTGCTGGAGTCAGAATCTGGAAGTGGGGCGGTGATGACAGATCCACATCACCAGCCTGCAAGCAGACAAATGTATTAATTTGAGTTGTGCGTTTCTAGTACAATTTGTGTGTTTCTTTGTGATAGAGTTGTGTGTGCTTTTATGTATTAGTTTTGATTCAGTGTTTCTAGGCCGGTCATGCTATTTACCGAAATGGCGCTAATGGCGCTAATGGCGCTAATGTCTTACCGAAATGGCGCTAATGGCGCTAATGGCGCTAATGGCGCTAATGTCTTACCGAAATGGCGCTAATGTCTTACCGAAATGGCGCTAATGGCGCTAATGTCTTCGAAATGGCTTAGAAATGAGCATATATATCGTTATCCCCTTCTTGAATATGATGTATTTAAGCTATTCTAACTATATTTGACCAAGTTACGTTAGAAACAGCAACACTTTGAAACAGACATGCGGTCGACCGCCATTTCGATCGATTTGCCGAAATGGCGCTAATGGCGCTAATGTCTTCGAAATGGCTGAGAAATGAGTATATATATATCGTTATCCCCTTCTTGAATATGATGTATTTAAGCTATTCTAACTATATTTGACCAAGTTACGTTAGAAACAGCAACATTTTGAAACAGACATGCGGTCGACCGCCATTTCAATGGATTTACCGAAATGGCGCTAATGGCTGGGAGAGGGAGACCTCAGACAAACACGTCTGCTCTCCGCCGTTCTCCTCTTCGGTCCGGTCATGCTATTTACCGAAATGTCGCTAATGGCGCTAATGGCGCTAATGCCGCTAATGTCTTACCGAAATGGCGCTAATGGCGCTAATGTCTTACCGAAATGGCGCTAATGTCTTCGAAATGGCTTAGAAATGAGCATATATATCGTTATCCCCTTCTTGAATATGATGTATTTAAGCTATTCTAACTATATTTGACCAAGTTACGTTAGAAACAGCAACACTTTGAAACAGACATGCGGTCGACCGCCATTTCGATCGATTTACCGAAATGGCGC
Source organism: Theodoxus fluviatilis (assembly GCA_034096865.1). Classification (NCBI taxonomy): domain Eukaryota; kingdom Metazoa; phylum Mollusca; class Gastropoda; order Cycloneritida; family Neritidae; genus Theodoxus; species Theodoxus fluviatilis. The sequence continues at coordinate 55,884 of JAWQFJ010000919.1, forward strand.
TAATGGCGCTAATGTCTTCGAAATGGCTGAGAAATGAGTATATATATATCGTTATTCTCTTCTTGAATAATGGCGCTAATGTCCGGTCATGCTCTTCGGTCTCCCCCTATTCCACCACCTCTTCTCTCTAAAGAGGATAAATATATACAAACGCATGTCACCCTAAAGCGGAAGAAAACTTCCCACGCTCTCTGAGACTCCCGCTCAGGACAGAGGGATTCCAGAATAAACAAATGACCCCTGTGGCCAGGGGAGTGAGATGGACAGATAGACAGGGATCTCTTGGAGTGGACGCCTCACAACAACACGTCCAGCAAGGATGACAGCAGAGTCAAACTAGCGACGCAGGGTCGCCAGACAGATTCCAGGATAAACGACCGCATGTCTGTTTCAAAATGTTGCTGTTTCTAACGTAATTTGGTCAAATATAGTTAGAATAGCTTAAAGTTAAATACATCATATTCAAGAAGGGGATATCGATATATATATGCTCATTTCTAAGCCATTTCGAAGACATTAGCGCCATTAGCGCCATTTCGGTAAGACAATAGCGCCATTAGCGCCATTTCGGTAAGACATTAGCGCCATTAGCGCCAATAGCGCCATTAGCGCCATTTCGGTAAATCGATCGAAATGGCGGTCGACCGCATGTTTGTTTCAAAATGTTGCTGTTTCTAACGTAATTTGCGCAAATATAGTTAGAATAGCTTAAAGTTAAATACATCATATTCAAGAAGGGGATATCGATATATATATATAT
>JAWQFJ010000919.1:61653-68786 GCA_034096865.1 Theodoxus fluviatilis
TTGGTGCTGGAATGGCCATTATCGGGGAGTAAAGACAGAAGTTTGAGCACTCAGTTGGTGCTGGAATGGCCATTATCGGGGAGTAAAGACAGAAGTTTGAGCACTCAGTTGGTGCTGGAATGGCCATTATCGGGGAGTAAAGACAGAAGTTTGAGCACTCAGTTGGTGCTGGAATGGCCATTATCGGGGAGTAAAGACAGAAGTTTGAGCACTCAGTTGGTGCTGGAATGGCCATTATCGGGGAGTAAAGACAGAAGTTTGAGCACTCAGTTGGTGCTGGAATGGCCATTATCGGGGAGTAAAGACAGAAGTTTGAGCACTCAGTTGGTGCTGGAATGGCCATTATCGGGGAGTAAAGACAGAAGTTTGAGCACTCAGTTGGTGCTGGAATGGCCATTATCGGGGAGTAAAGACAGAAGTTTGAGCACTCAGTTGGTGCTGGAATGGCCATTATCGGGGAGTAAAGACAGAAGTTTGAGCACTCAGTTGGTGCTGGAATGGCCATTATCGGGGAGTAAAGACAGAAGTTTGAGCACTCAGTTGGTGCTGGAATGGCCATTATCGGGGAGTAAAGACAGAAGTTTGAGCACTCACATTTGGCTGGATAGGTGTTCTACATAAATCAAATTCTTGTTCTATTAAACTATAATTCTATATCAGATCTACTGGCCATGTCTCTTTTCCAAACTTTAAGAGAAGAATCATTGTTGTACAAAACTTTCAGCACAGAAGCGAGATTCAGTTGAAAAGATTTTAGTAAGTTCTTGCTTTGTCCTCCTCATTCTAATCACCATATCTATTTACAGTGATGTCCATACTTTTCCTCTTTGTTGTGTCTAATCACCATATCTATTTACAGTGATGTCCATACTTTCCTCTTTGTTGTGTCTAATCACCATATCTATTTACAGTGATGTCCATACTTTCCTCTTTGTTGTGTCTAATCACCATATCTATTTACAGTGATGTCCATACTTTTCCTCTTTGTTGTGTCTAATCACCATATCTATTTACAGTGATGTCCATACTTTCCTCTTTGTTGTGTCTAATCACCATATTTATTTACAGTGATGTCCATACTTTTCCTCTTTGTTGTGTCTAATCACCATATCTATTTACAGTGATGTCCATACTTTTCCTCTTTGTTGTGTCTAATCACCATATCTATTTACAGTGATGTCCATACTTTCCTCTTTGTTGTGTCTAATCACCATATCTATTTACAGTGATGTCCATACTTTTCCTCTTTGTTGTGTCTAATCACCATATCTATTTACAGTGATGTCCATACTTTTCCTCTTTGTTGTGTCTAATCACCATATCTATTTACAGTGATGTCCATACTTTTCCTCTTTGTTGTGTCTAATCACCATATCTATTTACAGTGATGTCCATACTTTTCCTCTTTGTTGTGTCTAATCACCATATCTATTTACAGTGATGTCCATACTTTTCCTCTTTGTTGTGTCTAATCACCATATCTATTTACAGTGATGTCCATACTTTTCCTCTTTGTTGTGTGAACCAGGTTAGTTTGTTCTTTACTACATGTACTAAAGCCAAGGCAGCATTTCACATCACGATGCTGATCACATCTATGGATAGCAAGTTTGCCGAAAACCAATCATTAGCCAGTCAGAAACCTAAAACAACCATGCAGCATATTAAAACTCATCCTTGCTCTGAAATTCTCAGCCTGATATATTTTCATTTGCTGCTTCAGTAAAGATCCAGAGTGACTTTCTGAAAACACCCCATGATGATATAAGCCAAAACCCACCATGAAAATACTCTGTGGATAACATATATGGATTTTCTGTTTTTTAAAGTTCAAAACATGTTGCTTAGGTTCAGATGTACCAGCATTCTCAACCTATTCCCTTCTAAGAGCAAGTAAATTTCTGCCAAAACTGCGGCACTGGGTTGATTTTTATCATGAATGGGCTTGCTGATTGCAATGAATCTTACCCAAGTCTGCCCCCTCTCCTCCTAACCTCTCTTGCATCACATAACAATAAATCATCTGCCATATAAACACTTGCAAGCATCAAGCCGCCTGACAGATATGATACCCTGTATCTCAGAGCTGATGGAAAAATATGTGAAGAATCACTCTGGATGAGGAGGCAGAGAGCCCTGCAGCCAGAAATATCCCATCCCACTTTCCACTGAGCAGACAGTTAGCATGACAGGCATAAAAAAGTGCTTCCATCAAGTCCCATCTACAAGTACAAGAGCTGTTACGAGAAGTCCAGCTGTGTTGAGCAACAATTAACAAGAATTATGCATTCTTAATTTAAACAAGTTTGAAGGGTTGGGAAGTTCCTGTAAATACTTTTTGTCTTTTTTGCTTTGGCCCGTCATAGACGTTTAAACCAAAGCTAACAACACAAGGTTGCAGCCAATATAACATCCCACATTGTCACGATATTTAAATAAACCCAGATTTATCTGTCCCAGGGATAGAACCACGGCACTGCGCCTCGCACATCGTCCAACCCCAAAGCATGCTCGCCCATCTCCGCCTGTCTAAAAGACATGGTTTCAACATGCGAGTAGAGGCTGAGGGGCTGACCGTGTACTCATGCAAGAGGGGAGAGCACTTGGGGGTGGGCTGGCAGGAACTGGTGTATATTTTAAACAAGTTTGAAGGGTTGGGAAGTTCCTGTAAATACTTTTTGTCTTTTTGCATTGGCCCGTCGTAGACGTCTAAACCAAAGCTAACGACACAATGCAAGGAACCCTCTAAAAAAATATCTACGTTCAAGCTCAAAAGCAAAAAGATGATATTTGGAACACAAGTGCAACCAGTACAGCGACTGGAGTAACCAGTGTCTGGATGGTTTTGAAGCAACTGGTTGACAGGTAATCACTCTAAGGCCCAAGTGACATACTTATTTGATGGATAAATCACATGCAGTATAAGATTTTTTTTGGGGGGGAAAAAGGTCAAAGGTTTATAATTACTATATGAAACACATATTTCAGTCCCTACTTGAGTCAATTTTAGCATCATTTTCATAAACAAATAGGAAAAATGTTTTTAAAAACTTAAGCCACTTATCATGAACAAATGTTTCCTGACAGATAAAAGAACATCCTGGCACACACTGGAGACAACAAAAGCAATGCTCCCAGTGGGACAACATATTAACAAATCTGAAATAAAAGATGTTACAATGCCTGTGGCTATCAATATGGACAAGAGCAGTGGTAGGGAAGAACATGGTATCATGCGAGGCAGCTCCTAAAGGATGCCTACAGGGTAACTCTCTACACATATTTGCATGGAAAGGCAGGCATGGTCCCATGAAGAATGACACAAGCCAGATAAATGTGTTTCTGTTTAGTGATGAGTGCTAAGTTAGTCCTACATTGCTTCCACCCCCCTCGCCCATCCCCCACCTCTATTCACTGAAAAATGATGAAATTTGAGTATGCGTAATGAAATTAATGTTTTTATGTCCTTAGTTTAAAAAGACACACCCACTCTGTCTCTGTTTGCCTATCTCACCCTTCCCCCCACCCCAACCCCCCACCCCAACCCCCCACCCCAACCCCCCACCCCAACCCCCCACCCCAACCCCCCACCCCAACCCCCCACCCCACCCTCCCTCAACCCCACCTCAATCCTCCAACATATACATAAGGCATGCAACAACAATATACTTTACAAGTCTCCATGCTCTTCTGGAGGAAAATACTAAATAGTCACAACATTTTGTGGATGCAACTTCTAAGCTGCATTCAAAGCATTCATTATGTATGACATCCTTTTCTGATATTCAGTAACATGAATACAGAGGAGATGACAACTTACTTGGAGCCTCAGCCTTCATCACATCTACCCCAACACTTCGGTCAGGCTCAGCTGCCATCACCACCAGCTCCCCCTGGTGGGAAATGTTGAAGGAGAAGGCAGACAACTCTGGAGGGAGGGGATTGTCCACCAGAGGTTTGCCCTTCTCTGTCCGGGACAGGCGCACCTCTTGCCAGGGAATGTTCAAGGCCTCAGACACAACTTTCCTGATCAGCAGACGTCCGATCTGAAAAGACAGAGTTGCAACATGCCATTTCTAACATTGTAGAAATACATTGTAGATCTTGATCTTCTGTTTGAATTGGACCTAGAGTTTCTCTCATTAGTTTTCAAATATGAGTAAAATCCATCAAAATCAGTGATGACTCCTAAGCTTTACTATACATAACATGATAGTTAACTGTGATGATATAAAGATAGACATGATGATAAACCAATGGATCAATGAAATATGCAGCTGCAACTGCAACAACAGAAGCACTAGCAGCAAATGGTTCTCAAGCAACACAAACAAAAACAAAAAAACCTCCAACACAACCTAAACACTTCAAAATCAAGCAGTAAAATATATATTATCTTAGCATTTATCATACATGTGTGAGAATTTCATTTTCCCAAGCTCATTCTGCTCATAATCATATGCATTTTTTCATCTTGGTACTCACATCCAGACAAAATGCATATTGGAGTGGTAATTGATTATCCCCATTAGATAGAAAAATACCAACTCCTCTATTTCAGAAGGTGGAGTAACAGAGCCAGAAATAATTTTCTTTGGCAGATCCAGTCTTAGACATTTGTTAGCACTTTGAACCACACAAAGTACCCACACTGGAGCTTGCCTCCAGCTCCAAATGTTTGTTTTTGGCTTTGTGAACCCTTACTTTGACAAAACCATTGAAGTGATGATCTATGTACAAATTGTACATACATACATACAACCAAAAAGCACAAAAATTAACTGTTCATGTGCCCACATGCATACACACATAAATACTTGCATGCAGACACATAAACACTTGCACACACACACACACACACACACACACACACACACACACACACACACACACAGAGGCATGTACTTATACACACCATGTACAAACATGCTTTGCAAACATACACATAAACAAACATATAATATACACACACTCTCTCATGCACATATACACAGAGGACATGCACACATTGTGCACACACACACACACACACACACACACACACACACACACACACACACACACACACACACACACATACACACACACACAACCGTACAAAATAATCTCCTGACGAGCCCACAAGAAAAGGTGTGATACAGACACACACACAAAAAGGTGTGATACAGACACACACACAAAAAGGTGTGATACAGACACACACACACAAAGGTGTGATACAGACACACACACACACACAAAGGTGTGATACAGACACACACACACACAAAGGTGTGATACAGACACACACACACAAAGGTGTGATACAGACACACACACACAAAGGTGTGATACAGACACACACACAAAGGTGTGATACAGACACACACACAAAAAGGTGTGATACAGACACACACACACAAAGGTGTGATACAGACACACACACAAAGGTGTGATACAGACACACACACACAAAGGTGTGATACAGACACACACACACAAAGGTGTGATACAGACACACACAAAAAGGTGTGATACAGACACACACACAAAGGTGTGATACAGACACACACAAAAAGGTGTGATACAGACACACACAAAAAGGTGTGATACAGACACACACACACAAAGGTGTGATACAGACACACACACAAAAAGGTGTGATACAGACACACACACACAAAGGTGTGATATAGACACACACACACACAAAAAGGTGTGATACAGACACACACACAAAGGTGTGATACAGACACACACACAAAGGTGTGATACAGACACACACACAAAGGTGTGATACACACACACACACACAAAGGTGTGATACAGACACACACACAAAAAGGTGTGATACAGACACACATACACAAAGGTGTGATACAGACACACACAAAGGTGTGATACAGACACACACACACAAAGGTGTGATACAGACACACACACACACAGGTGTGATACAGACACACACAAAGGTGTGATACAGACACACACACAAAAAGGTGTGATACAGACACACATACACAAAGGTGTGATACAGACACACATACACAAAGGTGTGATACAGACACACACAAAGGTGGCAATATTATTTCAGTCATTGTGCACACACAATGATGAATGAATAGTCGTCATGAAACTGACGACGCGGATATTGCTACATGCACACCAGCACACGAAGGAAACACGAGCACAAGCTACTGTGCAATGCTTATAGAAAGTTGAGAAAAAAACTATATTCGACATATACATAAACGACCTGAGTTGAGCCTTTGTAGATTATTAAAAATGTGTGTGTGTGTGTGTGTGTGTGTGTGTGTGTGTGTGTGTGTGTGTGTGTGTATGAGAGAGAGAGAGAGAGAGAGAGAGAGAGGAGAGAGAGAGAGAGAGAGAGAGAGAGAGAGAGTGAGAAAGGGGAGGGGGGAGGAACTCACGTCATTACAGCCTTCTTCAGGCATGATTTTAAGCGATCAGAAGACAAGGAGTTTGCAATGGCCATAATCGCTGGCAGCACAGCTGAGAAGATTTTCTTCAAGAGCCAGGTGGGACTTGGGCCCAGAATGCACGACTTGGATGGCACTTCGTTACAATTTTCGCACATTTACTGAGTTTAACAAGTTCAAAGACGCAAAGAGTTTATTTCTCAGGGCTTCCTTTCCATTTAAAACCAGTTGCACCAGCTACGTCTTCAATATCATTTCTGATAAAAGCTGAGAATTTCTCAGACATTTCACCAGAGTTGAGATGTTCTGGGAGTTGTGTGATATCTTTCCTGTTCAGAAGTGATTTGACCAATTCATAGAAATCTTTGTTTCTTTCACTTTCCGAGACTTTGATATACGTCCATCTTTCAATTTTTGGGGTCTAAGATATACAAAAGAAAGAAAAAGCAGACAAAACGTTACGTTTCGAAATGAGGCCGTGATTCACCCGAGTGTTTTTGTTTTACTTTTAGCCCTTGGCAGCAGGACACTGGTCTCATTGACTTGAGACACTACACACTGAGAGGCAGCCTCGACATCGGCTGAAGCGCTTTGAGTCTCACTGAGTGGGAGTATCGCGCGGTATAAGAGTGATTTAATACTAATAATAATAATAATAATAATAATAATAATAATAATAATAATAATAATAATAATAATAATAATAATAATAAA
>JAWQFJ010000920.1:2500-5000 GCA_034096865.1 Theodoxus fluviatilis
TCTCTAAAACTGGATTTAATCGAAGAGTATTCCTTTGCCTGATTGTCACATGGCGAATCACATTATATTCATTACGCAACGCAACTGGCTGTGAGGAAATCAACGCCAGTCCCAGGCTTTGAAGGCATCTTTTATCTCTCACGCTTCGATCGCAAGGCAGATTTTAACGACATCTAAGATCATCCAAGGACTTTTTTAGGGGGTAAAATTCAAAGAAAGTAATGGCGGGAATGCAGGGTGCTGCGTTACGTCTTCAAAGCAGAAAAGCTGTTTTGAAGATGGATGTTTCGTGACTGCATAATGACCGGCAGTTTGTAATTTGTCGTGAAATGGGATCCCTGCAGCTGTGAAAAACTGCCGCTCTTTTCAAGAGTCAGTTGTTTGTCGACACTTGTCACAGCTGCCTCTCCTGCAGTATCGGTTGAATGGATGTGTTTAAGGCTCTGCTTATTTTTTCCTATTGGATACCATGTTTGATAAAGGGAAGACAGAGGAATACTGAACCTTTATCACAACAAAACATGCATTGTGCTTGTGTTTGCTTGTGGAAAATAATTGGCCTTGGTGAATCGAATGGTAGAAGATAGTTGTCGTTGATAAGATGGATTCAGTTCAACCGACTGAATGGATGTGTTTTAGACTCCGGCTATTGGTCCTATATATGCTATTCTTGATGGAAGAAAACCTGAAGAATATTAAACCGTCCTTGCAAAACATTCCCTATGCCGTGTATTTGCGTGTAGAAGATAATTGGTCTTGGTTCGGGGAAAATATATGCCGGTGAACCTGTGGATTCAATATGGGATGCTTTTGTTAGATCCTAACATCGAGCAACGTTTGCCACCGGAGATACAATGATATCGTGCAGACGGCATAGGCTTCCACTAGGTCCATAGCAACATGCATGCTTGCGTTACAAAACGCTGTTTGCTGACAATCTCAGAATATCTTAAAGGATTTTTTTTTCAATCATGCACACTAATCCTAAGTCTCGTCGGCGAAATGAAACCTCAGTCATAATCGATAAATGTATATTCCTTTTTATGTTGCAAATGCACGAAACAGATCTTCCATAGCACCGTGAGATGTTTCAAGCATCACTGCGCACCTGGCATGATAAATTGTGAGATGCGTGTGTGCACGCTAAAGGCACAAAGCGCGTTACAAACTTCAAAGAAATTCTCACTGTCAAAATGTTATCAGAGCTGCATGGCTGGGTAAGTACCTAGGACAGCGAGTGATGGAATAGTCAAATTGGCAGAAAATCTTCTGGTCTCTACATTGAGCCCCTGTCTACTTTATCTCGAGCTCCTTGCTGCGACTTTACAAGGCTGTCAATAGCGCTTTCTCACGCCAAGGTCAAGGTATAAAGGCCACCAGTTCAGCCTAACCTTGCTGCTCCACTACAGAGTTCCTGCGGCAGTTTCTTAAAGAGGCTTGCAGCTTCTGCATTTTCTCCAGTGGTTGTTGATTGTCCGGATTTAGTATCTCACTTGTTTTTTCCGAATATGCTTGACTCTTTGTTCGTGTCCTTGAAGTTATATATCTACATGCACATTCATGTACAAACATTTTGTTTATCGCTACGTATTTTAGAACAAAACCAGATAACAATATTGCACAGGAATATTTTTCAGATCTTCATATACACTTAGTATACACTCAACTGACTTACTTAGCTAACCCTCTCATCATTTACCTATCATTAAAATTGGGCAACACTTTGCTAGAATATTCCAATGTTGCTTTTATGCCAATCTGGAGCTATCTCTCCAAAAATCCAAGTGGAAACGTTTCTAGTAATTGCACCTTTAGACAATCGTGTTATGCTTTGGATCAGAGATGCTTCTTTTTCCTTGCACAGTACTGACTTAATAAAAAAACAAATTATGACGGTACACACTTCTGGCAGGTTTCCGTATTTACAGTATAACTCTTGGTACAGGCATGTCCACAAGGGTTATTTTCTTTTGCCCTCCTTTTTGAGTAATAAATATAAATGAAATCAAGTTAATACAAAATCGCAGCTGATAAAAGTATGTTTCTATTTACGTTTATATACATCTCTTATTCAGATGTCAGTGATTGATATGTTAAAAGGAGCATTAAGTATTTTGTTTTTCTTATTTAAATGCCAACAACACTCTCTGGTCACCAACTCTGGATAATTTCTAAGTTGACAATGAAACATACAACTTCATGTATGTCATTTTTCTACTGACTTCTTGCGACTTTGAGTGTAAGTCGTATTTCACCATTCACTCCGAGTCTCTTGAAAAAGCCAATACTTAAAACAGAGTCCTGGTAATGATCAAACGCTGCTCTAGGAACCGCATCGCCATGATGAAATAACGTAGAAACAAAGTGCTCGAATATTACATTGTTCTGTCCGAAACAGAGGGAACAAGGAAGTTGGTTTGAGTACTGAGTTAAAATGAAACTATGCTTTATTACATGGCAATGCTTCCGTTTGATTAACGTGAGTTAAACACTTTTAAAA
>JAWQFJ010000920.1:10000-20000 GCA_034096865.1 Theodoxus fluviatilis
GCTTGTCTATCTCTGAGACTGTCAATCACAGTTCAGTTCGGTATGACCCACTCTACGAGTCAAACGCTCTTAAGCACGCTAACAATTGCTATCGTCACTTTTAAAAAAATGAATAGGAACTACAGGACCTGTCTTATGAAGTGCAATGCAAACTGCTTCATTGCTTGAAGTTCAAGTTGAACTGGTTTTGAACCAACTGCATCTACTTCAGAATCATGACCTGTAACTTCTAAGTGCGTTCTGTCAGACAGACAGGCACGCACCGAGACGTGCGGGTACTCAGGCAGGCAACCAGGGCAGCGAAGCAGGAAGAACATGGGCAGGGTCCGACTTTCCAAAACTGACGAAAATGAAGGGAGGGTGACGCGTAACTTTAGTCATCGTTGCATCCTTTCGTACTTCGGACTCGGGACGGTCCATTGAATGTCCATGCCAGTGTGGCTCGAGATGACAGATCAAAAGAGATGGAACGCTAACTCCCCATCGATCCTTAGACTAACGAGCAATTTCCCACCTTATTACTACGTCCGTGGCATAAAGTATAAAAGGCTCCATTCTTACCTCGAGCGTAGTGCGAGCATGCCCTACGAAATAATCGCTTCAGTGCTAACATGGAGCAATCAAGGTTTAAAGCGATCTTTCATCGCGATTTCATGGGTAGTCTACCCTCTAGGGTCCTGAAAACAGACTCCTTCATCAGATCGCATTATGTGGCTCACTCTCTTGGGGTTCTAAAAATTGCCTTCTTCATCGAACCGCACTGTGTGGCTGCAGTGTTCATCCTCTCAGGAGTCCCTCAGGACTTGACTCTGGAAGGCGCAACGCGCCTCAGGCACAAGAACACAATTTTACTGTCGCTTTCAAACGTCCTCACACAGAGACAGACTGTTTCAACGAACGCATTCCTCTGTCGACTCTACATTTCAAGACAGGGCGCTACTGTTTAACACATCATTTAAACATAATTGCATGAAGATTGAAAACTATGAAGAAAACCGGAAAGACGGAATCTGTAAAATGGTACATCCCATCGAAGTACTTCGTTTCGAAGGGAATGGCATGCAACGTGTTGCTCAGAGTAGCCTTTCCTTACTGTTGCACCCAGTAGCGCGACAGGCAGGGTAAAGGCCGAACTACACGAGGCAGTTCCACACGTTCCACACTGACGCTCTCGGCGTGCGTCACTGTGGCAGCCATTCGCGGTTCGCATTGGTGGAGCAAGAGCATCAGGAGTGCTCTGCGATTGGGAGATATTATTAGGGTGTGGACAGCGTCAGTGTGGAGCGCGTGAAATCGCCGCGTGTAATGTGGGTGGACTTCCGCAGGCGGGCCACACTAGTGGACTCGTCCAAGGAGAGGGGTGTGGGAAAGACAGCCGAGCTGGCGGGCCACACTAGTGGACTTGTCCAAGGAGAGGGGTGTGGGAAAGACAGCCGAGCTGGCGGGCCACACTAGTGGACTTGTCCAAGGAGAGGGGTGTGGGAAAGACAGCCGAGCTGGCGGGCCACACTAGTGGACTTGTCCAAGGAGAGGGGTGTGGGAAAGACAGCCGAGCTGGCGGGCCACACTAGTGGACTTGTCCAAGGAGAGGGGTGTGGGAAAGACAGCCGAGCTGGCGGGCCACACTAGTGGACTTGTCCAAGGAGAGGGGTGTGGGAATGACAGCCGAGCTGGCGGGCCACACTAGTGGACTCGTCCAAGGAGAGGGGTATGGAAAGACAGCGAGCTGGCGGGCCACACTAGTGGACTTGTCCAGGAGAGGGGTGTGGAAAGACAGCCGAGCTGGCCGGGCCACCAACTAGTGGACTTGTCCAAGGCAGAGGGGTGTGGGAAAGACGCCGAGCTGGCGGGCCACACTAGGGACTTGTCCAAGGAGAGGGGGTCTGTGGGAAAGACGGCCGAGCTGGCGGGCCACACTAGTGGACTTGTCCAAGGAGAGGGGTGTGGGAATGACAGCCGAGCTGGCGGGCCACACTAGTGGACTTGTCCAAGGAGAGGGGTATGGGAAAGACAGCCGAGCTGGCGGGCCACACTAGTGGACTTGTCCAAGGAGAGGGTGTGGGGAAAGACAGCCGAGCCCTGGCGGCGGGCCTGCACCTAGTGGACTTGTCCAAGGAGAGGGGTGTGGGAATGACAGCCGAGCTGGCGGGCCACACTAGTGGACTCGTCCAAGGAGAGGGGTATGGGAAAGACAGCCGAGCTGGCGGGCCACACTAGTGGACTCGTCCGAGGAGAGTGGTGTGGGAATGACAGCGAAGCAGGCGGGCCACACTAGTGGACTCGTCCGAGGAGAGGGGTGTGGGAATGACAGCGAAGCAGGCGGGCCACACGAGCTGGCGGGCTGCAGCATCTGACTGAGGGCGATTATCCTCGAAACAGGGCAGCATCGCCTTGCCGACTGCTGGAAATGTAATGTTTTGGATACAGTCCGGCAAAGAGCACCTTTGTGCACCATATGAACATATTTTCCCCCTGAATATTTACTGTCTTTCCCGTACGCCTCTCCTCGGACGAGTAAACTACTGTGGCCCGCCTGAGGAAGGCATGCCTGGCCTTTAGGGCCGTTGCACGCGAGGCGATTCAGCACGTTCCACACTGACGCCGTCCACACGACAAAAATATCTCCCAATCGCGGAGCACCACTGATGCTCTTGCTACACGACTGCGAACCGCGACTGGCTGCCATAATGACACACGCTGAGAGCGTCAGTGTGGAACGTGTGGAATCGCCTCTGTACGCCGGGCTTTGATGTGTGCGTCACCTTAGCGACTGCAATAGGCTTGTGAGTCGTGACCTAGCTGTTACTCAAAAAATTAAAAAAACCTCCATTCAGTGAAGATTGTGTCATCGACTTGACAGACTGTACGTTTAACTGAATAATGTTATCAGGCATGCATCTTTTTTCCTTGTTGCTGTGAAATCTTGGCACATATGTTCCTCTAATTCTCTCTCGTGTCGTCCTAGGTGTCTGTTTTTCCTCTCATAACATTTCGTAGCTGAGTCGATAAAGGGATCAAGTAAGGTGGTATCTTGTTCATTAACAATGCCTAGCACTTAACGAGTGGATACGCCAGGAAATAACTCGGAAGGAGAGCTGCTTACACGCCGTCATCTACCGCTCCCAAGCACAGTAAGCCAGGTGATGCCTTTGTGTGAGCGCTGGTTGCGTGCTCCCTCAATAACCCCAGAAATAAGGCGTCGCCGTGCTCTGCACACTTCGATCTAGAATCGATGTCCGGACTCGGCCCTGACACGCAACGACTTGGCGGCCAACTTCAAAGGCCTCGATGTCACACCTGGGGCGGCGTCTTGGAAATCGACACCAGCAACCCGTGACCTTCAGGCGTGCTTGCTTGTCTGGCCATTGATGGCCGCGACTTTCTCCCGTCCAATGGTGGAAGTTGGAGATTAAGTGAGAATGTGAGTGGATAAGGAGGTGTGATGGAACAAGCAAGCAACTGAGTGGCGGTGAGCAAGTAAGGGAGCGAGTGAGTGTGCGAGTGAGTGTGAGTGAGTGTGTGAGTGAGTGAGTGAGTGAGTGAGTGAGTGAGTGAGTGAGTGAGTGAGTGAGTGAGTGAGTGAGTGAGTGAGTGAGTGAGTGAGTGAGTGAGTGAGTGAGTGAGTGAGTGAGTGAGTGAGTGAGTGAGTGAGTGAGTGAGTGAGTGAGTGAGTGAGTGAGTGAGTGAGTGAGTGAGTGAGTGAGTGAGTGAGTGAGTGAGTGAGTGAGTGAGTGAGTGAGTGAGTGAGTGAGTGAGTGGGTGAGTGGGTAAGTGAGTGAGTGGAGTAAATGAGTGTAGTGAATGAGTGGAGTGAATGAGTAAAGTGAGTGAGTAAAAGTGAGTAAGGAGTGAGTTTCTGAATTAGTGTTCAGTCGAGTGGGCGAACAGGTATGTGAATAACTGAGTGAGAGTGAGTGGAGTGAGTGAGAGAGGGACGGAGGGAGGGAGCGAATATGTAAGCGAGTGAATGAGTGTGTGAATAGGTGGATGACGGGACAGCTAACTTCTTTTACGATAATACTTGAATTCTTCACGTCTTCATTCTTTTCCGTTCTACATCTCCATCTAAGAAACAGACGTACGTACAAAGTCCGGCACGGACGCTTCCCTCTGGGTCGAATATATACAGGGCTCGGGTGTCTGCACGTGTAAGTCTAGCTTCAACCCCCGTATGTCGTACGCTCACAGTAATTACTTCAGGTCTTTGATACTTAGCTCGCAATCTTTACCTTGCTTTCTCCCGCTGGGGGCGAGAGGCCAGGTGACGGCGAGATAATTGCTGCCAGTGTTGGCACAAGTCAGCCCATGTTTGGCCACGCCAGTTCGTGCCAGTCCGCCTGCCTGACCAGCCTGGGAAGACATACGGAGGTTGAAGCTAGACCTACACGTGCAGTCACCCGAGCCAATCCGGTCAATGGTTTTGGGGAAGGCGTGTTCCTCAATCAGTTGCTGATCTGGTTGTTCTATTTGCACTCTAAACTGACCAGAATGTCCTGAGCCCGCCACATACCTGCATGGCAAACAACAAATAGCGCGTGCTCTCCTCAGCGAAGCAAGGCATGTTGACAGAGAGGGATACGCAGATGTTGTGTGTCGACACCTGAGGATGTGTATGCTGCTCTCTCAGGAAGTCGGGGTTGACCGTTCCACCTAAGAAAACGCCCGCCCTCTGAGTTTTGTTGAAAACTGGTATTGTAGACATTAAGCATGAATAACAATCCTCAGCATAGCTATTCAGAAATGTAGCGCGCGCTCAGCAAAGCTTTGGCCATGACAACCCCAGTACATTTGAACCAGTCAGAAAGGAACGTCCAGCCTCACTGACGAGCTTTACATTTTATGTTGGCTACGAAACCGAAGATACCGTAAGTGCGAAATCAGTGTCTACCTTGCATCATAGTTGGTACTCCTTGGATGCCATCACAGAAAGGCGAGAGTTAGTTTGCAAACATTCACAGGTATATGTCTTGAGAACGGGCACGAGCAGGTCATTTAGAAAGAATGGGGGCTGTAAACTTAACATGATTTTCTTCCTTCAAGGCCAGGTGACGAGTGAATGAACAGATAACTGAATGAATAGGGCTCTATTGCCTATCAAGTTTACAGAATATCGAAAGCTAAAACACTGTTGTTGGTTGGAACACGAGCAAGTTAAGTCCCCGTTTCCCTTGTTATTCGCCGCTTACTAATTGCATGAGGAGACGTAGTGAGTCTGACCTGTACGCTAACCCACCGGTGTCAATCCCAGGCCCAAAGCAGTAGTGCTGAGGTCAAAATTGCATCCAAACACCCACCTCCCGCACCCACGCCTCCCGCACCCACGCCTCCCGCACCCACGCCTCCCGCACCCACGCCTCCCGCACCCACGCCTCCCGCACCCACGCCTCCCGCACCCACGCCTCCCGCACCCACGCCTCCTGCACCCACGCCTCCCGCACCCACGCCTCCCGCACCCACGCAAGCCCCAGCGACTCAGGCCTCTGACCCTGAAGAAGGAAGGAAGGAAGGAAGGAGGGAGGGAAGGAAGGAAGTTTTACACCCTCTCAGGTATTTAAGGCCATTTAGAGTATTTAAGTCCATTTGCCACGAAAATCACTAGAGCTGGTTAGAATAAAAATGAATCAAGTCTCGATGTCCCTTGTCATTTTCCTTTTACGAATCGCAGTAGCTCTATTTTTTACCCCCAACCAACGGGGAGAGATACGGAAGAAGAAAACAAAATAATAGGGATAGATGTCTGAAATGTTCAACCTCCACGACTTTAACGTTTCCTCCAAAGTTCCAACTTCTCTGATCGTTATGGGGGAAACATTGCTGCAGGAGACACCAGACTTTTGAAGTGACGTCAGCTTGCACGAGAAAGCCCCGAAAGCACAGCAGCCAGGGTCTCCAGCTGACGAGGGGCGCATCGAGCGGCTCCGGCTGTGTGCCTTGTCCTTCCTTGGACACCAGTCGTCCTCGACGTACCTGGAATGGACGGTGTATGGATAGGCAGGCTTTCAAAAGACACACGCCGTGCCTGTGCAAGGGAAGGTTTGCTATTGCACTGCGGTGGTGAAAGGGCTGAATGGTAGGTCGGACCTTCCAAAGTTCGAGTGAGGGACTTGATACAAAACTTCAAACGCTTTCTCTCTCTCTCTCTGTGTCTGCCTGCCGCGTCGCTAGGAGGCACGCCTTGAAAGGAAACAGTGTTTTTCAGCATTGAGAAAGAGCGAGAACGGGTGCGCGCCTTATTAGAACCTCAAGGTGGAAGGCTGTACACTCCCTATGATGTCCGTTTGAAACTCAGGTTTGATTGATCCGCACGAAGAGGCAGCTGCGGTCACCCTGGAGGTAAACAACATTGTGAGTAATGGTACTGTGTGCACGCCTCTTATGTCGCAACTTTCGCTGACTGCATGGAAGATCGGTCAGGGAATGTATAAAAGACGTTGAAATTACGTAGAGTCTGATACGATGAAAGTCCAAGCAGAATATTTTTGGTGAAGGAATCTCCTCTCCTTACAGACGGCAGAAAGGAAATGGCAAACAAGATGACACCCATTCTTTGTCCAGATCTGCATTTAACCTCACACAGGGAAGGGAGCCGACCCCGTGTGCCTATGGGGGCGCCCTCTGTACTGCGTGTTCGATGAGCACTGATTGGAGTAATCAATAAATGTCGGTTGCTTCGCTTGTGTGTGTGTTGACAGCTGAAAGCGGGGTCCTACCCGTGTGAGTCAGGGTGGGCTGTGCGGGGAAAACGGGGTGGTTTCTCACCCTACAAGTCCTGGCTTCTACGTCTTTGTACGACAGTTCATCTTCGTCACCGTTTACTGTTCGTTCGCGTGCAGTCTAGTACGGCCCGTTTTAACTGTTTTGTTTCTAGATAGTGTGATATGTTTACACACACACACACACACGCACACACACACACGCACGCACGCGCACTCACACACATGCATACACACGCACACGCACGCACGCACGCAAACACACACACACGCATACAAGCACACACACACAATAATAATAATAGTTTATTCATCGCACATACCTTCCCTTGACAGGCAAGCTTATGGCGTTTACAATCCAAAGAATCCACATTCATACAACCACTCAACACCACATTCCTACAAAAACTCACACACTACACACATAGACAAAAAACAAAAACTAAGATGCAATAGAACAAATAGAACAAACTATGCAATATACACAGCACTTGCCGGCCAGGTCAAGTAAGGCGAAGCAGCTCTGCGGGAAAGGCGGATCGGAAGAGGTGGGTCTTTAGAGCACTTTTAAACTATGGCAGAGTGTCAGAATGACGGACTGAGAGAGTGAGACTATTCCAGGTTACAGGTCCAATATAGGAGAAGGCACGCTGTCCTTGAGTTTTCTTGTTGCGGCGGGGGACCTTAAGCATTCTAGAGTCAGCAGCTGAGCGTAGATATCTGGAGGGCGTGTTGACTGCAAGATATTCTGTAAGAGCGTGTGGTGCGGTGTTGTCGATGGCCTTGAAGCACAAAGTAGCAAGTTTATAATCTATCCTCTGAGAAATGGGGAGCCAGTGAAGTGTATGTAGGAGTGATGAGGCATGGGTACGCTTGAGACATCGAAAAACTAGCCTAGCAGCACAATTCTGAACTTTCTGGAGTTTGTTACCATAGTGTCGGGGATGCCAGCGAGAAGAGAGTTTCCATAGTAGAGACGAGACAGAACAAGTGATGTGATGAGCGTTTTGGTGGCCTGCTGAGAAAGATAATGACGAATGGTACTAAATTTTCTTAGCTCATAATATGCTAACTGACAGACTTTGTTGACATGAGATCTCATTGACAGATCATCATCAAACATGACGCCTAACTTTCTAACAGACTGAGAGAAGACGATGTCACGGTGACCAATGGTTAGTTTGAGGGCCTGATCCAATTTGCCTCCGCCGCACACCAGGAGTGCTTCAGTTTTTGAGTCATTGAGTTGGAGCTTGTTCCGGCTCATCCACCGTTTCACGTCAGAGATACAGTGTTCGCTGGTAGAAAAAAGAGAGTGGATTTGACTGGGATGGGAGGAGTTGTAGAGCTGGGTATCATCAGCAAATTCACTGTGAGAGACTGAATGACTGTCATACATTGGAGAGTGGTTGGGTGCACAGTAGAAACAGGAGAGGACCCAGAACAGAGCCCTGAGGGACTCCGTACTTGAAAGGTGTATGATCAGAAGCAAATCCCGAGATCGAAACAGTCTGTCTACGTTCTGAGAGATATGAATGCAGGAAAGAGAGTGCTTAGTTCCCAATGCCAAGAACGTTTCTAAGACGGGTGAGAAGAATTCCACGGTCTATTGTGTCGAACGTGGCACTTAAGTCCAACAGAATAAGAAGAGAAACTTTGGAATCATCAGAAGCAACGAGAAGATCGTTTAGAACACGGAGCAGAGCTGTTTCGGAAGAATGATGAGCACGGTACGCATATTGAAAATGGGCCAAAAGGTCATACTGGGACACTTGCTCCAGCAGCTGCTGCAAATCTAACTTCTCTAACAATTTTGACAGAGAAGAAAGATTGGAGACTGGCCTATAGTTACTAAGTTTGTTTAAATCTAGGTCCTGCTTCTTCAACAGCGGCTTAACTACACACACACACACACACACACACACACACACACACACACACACACACACAAATACGTACAAAGAATAGTTCTGAGTGCTCCAGCACGATCTAACCTGGTAGTTGATGTAGGTCTGATCTGTTCACATTTGTCAATGAGAGTCTGTTCGTACCTGCAGTTTGTATGGTAGCCAATATCAACGGCAGATACACTAGGAAATGACTTCGAGATATGGCGACGTAAATTCTCGTGTGGAGAGAGAGAGAGAGAGAGAGAGAGAGAGAGAGGGAGAGAGAGAGAGATAGGGAGAGAGAGAGACAGAAAGACAGACAGAGACACAGAGAGACAGAGACAGAGAGAGACAGAGAGATCGATAGAGACAGAAAGACAGAGAGAGACACAGAGAGAGAGACAGAGACATAGAGAGAGACACACAGAGAGACACACACACACATAGAGAGAGAGAGAGGCAGAGAGAGAGAGAGAGGAGAGAGAGAGAGAGAGAGAGAGAGAGAGAGAGAGAGAATTTTTTGGGGTTGAAGTTCGACAAACTGAAATGAACGTAAATTACCCTGCTGCGTGTTTTTAACGCCAGGTCAGACACGGTGAGTCACTGGATTTCTCTCAAGCCGAATCCCCTCTCTGGAGGCGCTGACCGATTCAAACTGGGTAGGGGCTTTCGCTCAGCTCTCCCTGCCCACGTCTTGGGAAGTTGATCGGCCGATCGCATTTTCAGTGCACTCCATAACAGTTTGTGTTCCTGTACAGGAGTGTCGCCTGACGCTTGTTGCACCCCTTTCAGTGTTGCTTGATTTGAGTCGATGGATAGATTCAGCGTGCTCGCAATTTTTACGACCCTCGTCCATGCAACATTTAGATATTGCCTCAGTGTTATTGCCCTTTGCAAAACCGAGCAACGGGGTTCGAAGGGAACAGCTGTGACGGTTTCGACGGCTACCACAACGCTGTGCTCCCACATTTTTTGTGAGGCCATAACTGTATACGAATAATGGCATGACTAAACAAATGGTCGCTTCTCTCGAGTTTAGACCCGCAAAAAAGAGAGACTACACAACAGCTTGATATGAAAAGAACGGTCAATTGTAAAAATACGTCCAACCTTTCCCGAAGAAGATAAAACCCATTCTTGTAGTTTCTGCAAAAAAGAGTAAAATTTAATCGTATTTCAAGAGAATAAACAAAAAGGAGACACGCCAGTTTTTACACACACGCGCGCATTCATGCCTGCTCGCACACACAAACGTTTACACGGTTTTGCTCAGACGTGAAGACTACTAGTAATGCTTTAGTATGTATGCAGTCTTGGATGTTTTCTACAAATTAAAAAAGTAAAGGGTTGCTGCATCGGTACAAGTTACATCACTAGCCCTTGGATTGCTAGGAAACT
>JAWQFJ010000920.1:25000-27500 GCA_034096865.1 Theodoxus fluviatilis
CCCCCTCCCACCCCCAAGTCCTCACCCAGCTCACACGAGATCCCCCCCTCCCACCCCCTAGTCCCCACCCAGCTCATACGAGGTCCCCCCTCCCACCCCCAAGTCCCCACCCAGCTCATACAAGATCCCCCCCCTCCCACCCCCAAGTCCCCACCCAGCTCATACAAGATCCCCCCCTCCCACCCCCAAGTCCCCACCCAGCTCATACAAGATCCCCCCTCCCACCCCCAAGTCCCCACCCAGCTCATACAAGACCCCCCCCTCCCACCCCAAGTCCCGACCTTGCTCATACAAGATCCCTCCCTCCCACCCACAAGTCCCCACCCAGCTCACACGAGATCCCCCCCCCCCTCCCACCCCCAAGTCCCCACCCAGCTCATACAAGATCCCCCCCCTCCCGCCCCACGACTCAGCCTCCCTTCCTGCTTGTTTCGTGCAGAGAGAGGCATGTGTTTTGCGGGCCCCCTGAACTGCCACGTCTTTCGTGCCGTATCGAAAAAAGTGTTACCGCCCAGGGTGAGATTCCAGGCTGGACAGGGTTTCAAGACAAGCCCTGATAAATGGGTCGGAGACACACATAACATGTTGACAGTCACTGGGACGAGAATGCATGCAATGATTGCCTTTTTTCTCTCTCTTTTTTGTTTTTTATTCTTTTGGGAGGGGGGGGGGGGGGATTTTGGGCGTAGGACACTTCACGATTGACTTTTTTCTAGGCGGTGGGGGTTCTGAACATATGGCACGTCACTAATCATTCGTTCCCTGCCAAAGGCTGGATAAAATTCCCACAGTGTGACACTCTTTCCCTTTCCTGAGACATCCAGAATTGAATGATGGGGCAGGTACTTCCATTGACTCGCAGTGAAAATATCGATAGTTTATACACGTTGTGGAAACCGTTATCCATTGTTTTAATGTATTTCATAAGGCTTGAAAGGGCAAAGAGCTTCAATGCAAATAACCATGATGTCCGTTTTAGGTCCGAGCAGGCCTCGAGAATCTACCATCGTAACCATTTCAATGAGCGAAACTCGCTCCTCCCCCCCCCCCCCTCCCCACCCCCACCCCCACCCCCTCCCACCGCTGACCTGGATCTGGGGCACTCCGAGGAGGGGACGATGGAGGTTTGGAGTTTGGAGCTCACCTAATCTTTAGGATGGAAATGGGAGACGAAACAGAGAGATTGCAATAGGGGTGGCAGTGTCAAGGCAAACAATGGACAGAGCCTCGAGGTCATCACATAAATCGGGGTGTGCCACCTCGCAGCTTCCATGAGCGGGTGGAGGGACTGTTGTTCTTGCCCTGACTTCACTCTGTCTTGTTCTGGCCTAAAACTAGGGCATGACAGAACTGTGTTTAAAATGTCCTGTGGTTCCTCCAGACCTTTCTTGCTTATGTCAAGTTGTTGCGGATTTTCATACATTACATGTCTCATCGATTTATATCAACTTATTTGTACATCTAACATAATGCTATGCGCCTCGTGTTACCATTTGACCCTCCTAAGCTCCAGTAACAGCCAAGTGCGATAACTTTGTTCCCTGCCGTAGGAATGAGGAAATATGAATGAAAATCCGCCGTGCCATAGAGAGAAACACCTGCCCGCAGAGTTTGGAGTTACCGTCTGAATGGATCAAAAGGCAGGAGGTAACGTACACTGCCTGGAGGCAGGGGTTCCGTGCAAATACACGATATGCTTTGTCGATACAGCTTGTGCTCATTTTACAATCTACCTTACATGTCTTCATGTTGCATGTATTCTGTCAGAAAAAAGTTTACTTTCGACTGTTGCTTGTAAATTACAGCCCATAGATTTAGGTAATTTGGTGGTATAAGGAAACGGGATCTCTGATATGTTGAGCTGATTGTGTGGCCATTGTTTTGACAACTAGGAGTTTTAAGTGTAAAACAATAGACGGAGCCGCTCCATGTTCCCCTTATCAGCTAGAACCTGGACATGTGTACTTGCGTTTTACTCAAGTAATCGCACAATGGACGAAAACGGCCTTGTACAAGGACGATACCTGGTCCGCACGGAAACAATGGCGGTCAACGGTGGGGTGGGGGGTGGGGGTTGGGGTGGTGGGGGGTGGGGGGTGTTGGCACTTGGGGTAAACTGGGAGTTGACCCTACTCTCTGATGCATTCGACTTCACCTTACAAGTGAATTCCAACACAAGCTGTCTCCTCTGCGGCGAACATACTTTACGAAATTTTCAGAGTGAGAAGTATTGGGAAACTGAGCCCTGATATCGGCGTGTGTGGACTGCAGTGCATACAGACTCACACATACAGGAAGGAACGAAGGCCAAACCAAATAAATGTACACCTTTGAAGTCACATTGACACGAATCCGGTGTTGTGTATTTACATATCTCTGAATAGTAGTTTGAGGAAATGCACAAGACTCACATATACTGCAAGTAAAGACAAAACTTGAGAAAGGCGTCATAGTTAAATAGTTTATAATGTGTACCCAGCAAGAACATGGCCACGCTAAC
>JAWQFJ010000920.1:32500-42500 GCA_034096865.1 Theodoxus fluviatilis
TTTTCCAGAGCTCATCAAGGACATCATTCGACACTGCCGATACGAGCGTCATCAGCGTGATGACGTCGTCATCAGACAAGGAGACAGAGGGGAATGGTCAGTAGCTTGCCTCGTCTCTTGTAGAGGGCGTGCTCGCTCAGATGGTCATGTGTATGGTGCGTGCGCGCCTGCGTGCCTGGATTTATGGATTTATGGATGGATGGATGGATGGATGGATGGATTAATGGATGGATGGACGATGGATGGATGGATGAATGCAAGAATGGATCGATGGACTAATGATCTGTTTTCCGAGCTTCTGCATGCACATTCAAAACATGTAATTTTACGTTTGCGAGTAATGGACTCATTCTCATTATGAAATAGTTATGTCCTGTGTGTGTGTGTGTGTGTGTGTGTGTGTGTGTGTGTGTGTGTGTGTGTGTGTGTGTGTGTGTGTGTGTGTGTGTGTGTGTGTGTGTGTGTGTGTGCGTGCGAGTGTAAGTGTGTGTGTGTGTGTGTGAGTGTGTGTGTGCGTGTGTGTGTGTGTGTATGTGTGTGTGTGTGTGTGCGTTTGAGTGTGTGTGTGTGTGTGTGTGTGAGTGTGTGTGTGTGTGTGTGTGTGTGTGAGAGAGAGAGAGAGAGAGAGAGAGTTTGTGTGTGTGTGTGTGTGTGTGTGTGTGTGTGTGTGTGTGTGTGTGTGTGAGTGTGTATGTATGAGTGTGTGTGTGTGTGTGTGTGTGTGTGTGTGTGAGTGTGTATGTATGAGTGTGTGTGTGTGTGTGTGTATGTATGAGTGTGTGTGTGTGTGTGTGTGTGTGAGTGTGTGTGTGTGTGTGTGTGTGTGTGTGTGTGTGTGTGTGTGTGTGAGTGTGTGTGAGTGTGTGTGTGTGTGTGGTGTGTGTGTGTGTGTGTGTGTGTGTGTGTGTGTGTGTGTGTGTGTGTGTGTGTGTGTGTGTGTGTGTGTGTGTGTGTGTGTGTGTGTGTGTGTGTGTGTGTGTGTGTGTGTGTTAGAGAAGAGAAACCAACTTCAGTTGCGTCACTGCGCATCATACGCAACACAGGACATATTGACATCAGTGTTTGAAGAAGGAGTGTGTCACAGTAAGCAGAGCGTCTGTGTACTCTGCCTGCAGCTTCTACATCATCATGGAGGGCGAGGTCAGCATCTACATCTTCAACAAGGACAAGGAGAACGAGGACGAGGGCACAGACCTGTCCCATCTGTACGTCACGGACAAGGACGGAAACCTCGACAGAGAGAAACTGGGCGTCTTCGTCACCAAACTCAGTAGGTGTAAACAAAACAACAAACGACATCAGCAAACAACACCATCAACAAATGACAACCAACAACACAAGTATACAACAGTAACAACCAATCAACAACACACAAGGTCAAAATGGCATCAACAACTAAGAACAAACAATAACAACAAATAACAAAAACCACAAACTCAATTAATTCTTATCAGTGTGATACATTGCTTGCCTTTTATAAGGGAGTTGTATGGTTACTTCACAATACATCTTCCATTCCAACTCAGATTTTTTCAGCCTCAAAATTAGGGATGTCTTCTTTCGAAAGAACCCCCCAAAAAGGTCGTACTTAATCTGACTAGATACTGAATACCAGAAAATACCAGCTTATGAACTGTGATCATGTTGTGATGAGGAACTCTGTGGAACTTTTGTGATGAGTTTTGCATATATCTGAAAATTTGACCTCTTTTTAAGAGGAAGGGTGGAGAGGAATCGGGTGTGCTGATGGTGGTGGTGTGTGTGTGTGTGTGTGTGTGTGTGTGTGTGTGTGTGTGTGTGTGTGTGTGTGTGTGTGCGTTCTCATTACACATGTAGTGCGCCAAAAAGGGAAGGAAAAGTTCAAATTGATATTTTTGCGTACAGTCTTGTCCGTAAATTTTCTCTGAGGTGTTTTCATTATTTTTATTGGAAAACAGCTTTGCTTTCTAATTTTGCTTTCTGTTATGCTCCTGGTCAACGATAATGTAGCCGGATAAACAGTCGTATATTCGCCTCTTCTTCAACTCCTATCCGCTGACGTCATAACGTCCACTTGCAATATTTCGAGAAGGCATGAGTGTCCTCCCTCCCCTGTGTTTGACTGAGGCGCATTGACGGTGTTATGGGTGGTCAAGAGTTCCTGGACAAGAGTGTCTCGTGATCGCACCCACCAGTGGTGACCTTGACTGTGGAAAGTGCGCCTTCACTTTGCCTCTCTTGGCCGACCCAGTGGGCCCCAATGCTGGCGAGAGGGACGTCACGAGCTTCCGTGTACTGCAGTCAAAATGCTTGGAGCTGAGCCAGGATCTACAGTGTTGATCCCATATGATAGTGTTCTTTCAAAATGATACTGAATGCTATTATGCTGTACAGAAATGTTTCGTGTTCTGAACAGTCGAACCCCATATACAAAAGCAGAGCTGTGTGATAGCAGTAATGCTGTTTTCTGTTTAACGTAGACAATTTTTGTTTTGTTTTGTAAATTCCCAAATAAAAACATTTAAGACTAAAGGTTTGTATTAAAGGCAGGAATAGATCCACGAGTTTTTCTTGCTTGGGCTTTTAGTATGTACGCACAGACTCGCATACGTGTATGCATACGTGCACATACACACATTGTATACACATATATCGAGTATACAATTATGCAGACTCACCATCCGCACGCATGCACGCGTACACACATACACACACACACACACAGACACACTCACACATACACACAAACACAAACACGCAAACACTGTACATACATGCAACACAAACAACATATATTCGCACGCGAGCGCAGACTTGCATACAGTGTACACACGTATAGGTACAGACCACAAACACACAAATACACTCATAGCACAACAAACACACTCAGACACAATTCACACAACACGCACGCACGTGCACACAAAGCACACCCATACTACACACGCACATACACACACGCACACACACACACACACACACACACACTCATGGACACACACAAACTCACGCACGCACACACACACGCGCGCGCGCGCATTCTCAGTCTGTCTGTCTGTCTGTCTGACCGTCCGTCCGTCCGTCCGTCCGTCCGTCCGTCTGTCCGTCTCTCGCTCTCTCTCTCTCTCTCTCTCTCTCTCTCTCTCTCTCTCTCTCTCTCTTTCTCTCTCTCTGTCTCTCTTGCTCTTACTCTCTCTTTCTCTCATGCTCTTACTCTCTCTTTATCTGTCTATTTCTCTGTCTTTCTCTGTCTCTCTCTCTCACTCTCTGTCTCTCTCTCTGTGTCTCTCTCTGTGTCTCTCTGTCTCTCTCTCTCTCTGTCTCTCTCTCTGTCTCTCTTTCTCTGTCTTTCTCTCTCTCTCTCTCTCTCTCACCCATATAATCCCCCAGTGCTAAATAACATCTCTGAATTCTACAGAGGAGGGCATGCCCTTCGGAGAGGTGGCCCTCATCAACGACGACTGCATCAGGACCGCCTCCATCATCGCCAACAGGAACACGGACCTGGTGTGCATCGACAAGACGCTTTACGAGCGCTCCGTGAAGAACGTGCTGGCCCAGGAGTTCAAGGAGAAGTCCACCTTCATACAGAGGAACCCGCTCTTCTCGCAGTGGGCCCCCAGGTACCGCAAGCAGCTCACCATGGCCATGTACAAGGAGGTTTGGTCCTACGAAAGTCAACTGGTCAGGCAGATGGATCCCGTCACCAACATGTACTTCATTCTCAGGTAGGTGCAACTGCATGTGTAAGTTGTTCTTTGGTGAATGCACCTGCGTTTAGAGTTGACTGTCAGGTAGGAGCAACTGCATGTGTAAATAAGTATGTAGTGAATGCACCTGCGTTTAGAGTTGACTGTCAGGTAGGAGCAACTGCATGTGTAAATAAGTATGTAGTGAGTGCAACTGCGTTTAGAGTTAACTCTCAGGTAGGAGCAACTGCATGTGTAAATAAGTATGTAGTGAGTGCAACTGTCTTTAGAGTCAACTCTCAGGTAGGTGCAACTGCATGTAAAGTTTGACTCTTTAGTGTCTGACCTCTTAGGTATTTACTCTAAGTTAACTACAGTTGTACATGTAGTTTATTCTTTGCTTATTTCTACTACACATTTTTTCAAAGCTCGGGTAAGCACGTAGACGCATATTATTCATCTGATCCTCCCCGCGCATGGGGAAGAGTCATCCCTTCGGCCTTGGGTAGAGAGACATCCGGACTTACCGCGAGGAAATGGGTAGTGTCCTTCTTTTTGAAAACCCTCATAATGAATACACGGAGTTTTTATAATCCAATGGGACCACGTCGTTCTAATGTTCACAACCCTTAGTGGATTTTTTCCAAGAAGCCGGCTGTTTGGTTCCCCCGTGCTGTTCTAAAGTGTTTTGTCTTTCCCCTGCAGGGTTTGGGGTTACCATCATGGAACTCGCCAATTATTTGGTACGCCATAGCATTACAGATACTTTTCTATTCTGTTTGGGTTTATACGAGAAATTGTGACATTTGCCAGTATTGATGTCTCCAAAATCAAAAAGAGAAGCTGCAAATAAACACTTTTGATTTAAAGAAAGAGCAAGTCCTGGTGAGAAGTTGCGGTGACGGCGGAAGGACTGACGAGAAGGCTCGATAATTTTGATTCGCGTTACAGCGGTGAGCGTTGTCGACTGACACGCAGACACCCGGGGAACGATTCTCAACCGCGACCGCTGCCTGTCATAATCATCATCTAGCGCTGCCTGTCATAATCATCATCGAGCGCTGCTCTAGTGGCGACGAGGGAGTGTACGTCCCCGCAAATAATTAGACATATATATTAGGCTATATAAATCCACACATTATTATTATTATTATTATTATTATTATTATTATTATTATTATTATTATTATTATTATTATTATTATTATTATTACCATTTGTGTCATACTTATCATCATTATTGTTCCAGCGGGCAGGTGGAGATACAGATTGACCCCATCACCCACCCTGTTCAGTACTCCAGGCTCTTCGCTGCCAACGCTTCCGAGGCAGAAAAGTCAGTCGGTCTTTCCTTGTTGAAACCTACGCTTCTGTGTCTGGAGTAGTGATGAAGGTGTTCTGTGGAAATGAACTCCAGAGGTGTGGGATGTGATGAATGGTGCGTGCTCATGCCCGTGCTCAGTGCATACGTGTATGTGCCTGTGTGCTCGTGTGCGCACGTGTGCACGTGTGTGTGTGCATGTTCGTGTGTGTATGTGTGTTTGTTTTGTGCGCACGTGTGTTTGTGATTGTGTGTATGTGTGCACGTGTGTGTGCTTGCGAGTGTTTGTGTGTGTGTGTGTGTGTGTGTGTGTGTGTGTGTGTGCTTGTGTGTGCATGATTGTGTTTGTGCATGTGTATGTTCGGTTGTGTCTGTGTGCAAATACGTATGTATGTGGGTATGCTTCTGCGCAGGTGTGTTTATGCGTGCCTGTCTCTGCATGCGTGGGATATGGTGAGCCAATAACAGTACCTGAGTTTTGTGTACTTCTTTAATCTGACTATTCTGCAGTGCCATGTCTCAAATCATATCAACTGGACGAATGACGAACACATAGACTGATTGACTATCTGACTAACTTAACATCTGGTCGAGCAACCGCCCGACCTACCGGCCAGACCCGTAGATACAGCTGTCCATACATTCACACGTGCGCAATTACGTCATCTGGTTTCCAGAGGTGTGGGGCAACGGCTTCAGCAGCTTTCTCCTTATTATGAGTTTAGTTGCAGGCGTACTGGAGGTCATGGTATTCCACTGCCTGAAAAGTAATGAATCATCCATGACTATTCATGCATACATCCACACTTGCCCTCTATGCACGTGTTACCAGGTTCCTGAAGAAGATACAGACCCCCATCCACACATGCCCTCTATGCACGTGTTACCAGGTTCCTGAAGAAGACAGACTCCCATCCACACATGCCCTCTATGCACGTGTTACCAGGTTCCTGAAGAAGATACAGACCCCCATCCACACATGTCCTCTATGCACGTGTTACCAGGTTCCTGAAGAAGATACAGACCCCCATCCACACATGCCCTCTATGCACGTGTTACCAGGTTCCTGAAGAAGATACAGACCCCCATCCACACATGTCCTCTATGCACGTGTTACCAGGTTCCTGAAGAAGACGCAGACCCCCATCCGCACATGCCCTCTATGCACGTGTTACCAGGTTCCTAAGGAAGACACAGATCCCCATCCACACATGCCCTCTATGCACGTGTTACCAGGTTCCTAAGGAAGACACAGATCCCCATCCACACATGCCCTCTATGCACGTGTTACCAGGTTTCTGAAGAAGACACAGACCCCCATCCACACATGCCCTCTATGCACGTGTTACCAGGTTTCTGAAGAAGACACAGACCCCCATCCACACATGCCCTCTATGCACGTGTTACCAGGTTCCTAAGGAAGACACAGATCCCCATCCACACATGCCCTCTATGCACGTGTTACCAGGTTCCTAAGGAAGATACAGATCCCCATCCACACATGTCCTCTATGCACGTGTTACCAGGTTTCTGAAGAAGACACAGATCCCCATCCACACATGCCCTCTATTTACGTGTTACCAGGTTCCTAAGGAAGACACAGATCCCCATCCACACATGCCCTCTATGCACGTGTTACCAGGTTCCTAAGGAAGACACAGATCCCTATCCACACATGCCCTCTATGCACGTGTTACCAGGTTCCTAAGGAAGGTACAGACCCCCAGGCACACAGCCTCGGACAGCTCTCCCAGCAGGAACCTGCGGAAACGTGACCCCAACAAGAGCATCCGCCTCTGCTGCTTGGGCCTGAACGAGAGCGTTGGTAAGCTGTCTGTCTCTACAGCCTTGTTAGTCCGTTGGAAGCGAGTCTGTTTCTACAGCCTGTCAGTCCGTTTGGAAGTGTGTACAGCCTGTCTGTGTGTTTGGAAGTGAGTCTGTCTCTACAGCCTGTCTGTCTGTTTGGCAGCCTTGTCAGTCCGTTTGGAAGTGAGTCTGTCTCTACAGCCTGTCTGTCTGTTTGGAAGTGAGTCTGTTTCTACAGCCTGTCAGTCCGTTTGGAAGTGAGTCTGTTTCTACAGCCTGTCAGTCCGTTTGGAAGTGAATCTGTCTCTACAGCCTGTCAGTCCGTTTGGAAGTGAGTCCGCTTCTACAGCCTGTTAGTCCGTTTGGAAGCGTGTCTGTTTCTACAGCCTGTTAGTCCGTTTGGAAGTGAGTCCGTTTCTACAACCTGTCTGTCCGTTTGGAAGTGAGTCTGTTTCTAAAGCCTGTCAGTCCGTTTGGAAGTGAGTCCGCTTCTACAGCCTGTTAGTCCGTTTGGAAGCGTGTCTGTTTCTACAGCCTGTTAGTCCGTTTGGAAGTGAGTCCGTTTCTACAACCTGTCTGTCCGTTTGGAAGTGAGTCTGTTTCTAAAGCCTGTCAGTCCGTTTGGAAGTGAGTCCGCTTCTACAGCCTGTTAGTCCGTTTGGAAGCGTGTCTGTTTCTACAGCCTGTTAGTCCGTTTGGAAGTGAGTCCGTTTCTACAACCTGTCTGTCCGTTTGGAAGTGTGTCCGTTTCTACAGCCAGTCAGTCCGTTTGGAAGTGAGTCCGCTTCTACAGCCTGTTAGTCCGTTTGGAAGTGAGTCCGCTTCTACAGCCTGTTAGTCCGTTTGGAAGTGAGTCCGTTTCTACAGCCTGTCTGTCCGTTTGGAAGTGTGTCTGTCTCTACAGCCAGTCAGTCCGTTTGGAAGTGAGTCCGCTTCTACAGCCTGTCTGTCCGTTTGGAAGTGTGTCTGTCTATACAGCCTGTCTGTCTGTTTGGCAGCTTGTCAGTCTGTTTGGAAGTGAGTCCGTTTCTACAGCCTGTCTGTCTGTTTGGCAGCTTGTCAGTCTGTTTGGAAGTGTGTCTGTCTCTACAGCCTGTCTGTCTGTTTGGCAGCTTGTCAGTTTGTTTGGAAGTGTGTCTGTCTCTACAGCCTGTCTGTCCGTTTGGAAGTGTGTCTGTCTATACAGCCTGCCTGTCTGTTTGGCAGCTTGTCAGTCTGTTTGGAAGTGAGTCCGTTTCTACAGCCTGTCTGTCTGTTTGGCAGCTTGTCAGTCTGTTTGGAAGTGTGTCTGTCTCTACAGCCTGTCTGTCTGTTTGGCAGCTTGTCAGTTTGTTTGGAAGTGAGTCCGTTTCTACAGCCTGTCTGTCTGTTTGGCAGCTTGTCAGTCTGTTTGGAAGTGTGTCTGTCTCTACAGCCTGTCTGTCTGTTTGGCAGCTTGTCAGTCTGTTTGGAAGTGAGTCTGTTTCTACAGCCTGTCTCTGTTTGGCAGCGTGCCTGTCTATGTCTTATGTTGTTTGCCTATCTTTTTCCTGCAGCCCATCTGCCATACATCTAGCCTGGCTGTCTCCTCTCCTGGCCTGCTCTTACTAAGTACTGCATCCTGGCTTACCTTGCTTGCAGTCAGAGATAAGCCAGAGATAAGTCTGCCTGGACACTGAGCCTGTAGTCTTTGGCTGCATAAGCACTCGAGCCCGTAGATAAATCTGACAAAAG
Source organism: Theodoxus fluviatilis (assembly GCA_034096865.1). Classification (NCBI taxonomy): domain Eukaryota; kingdom Metazoa; phylum Mollusca; class Gastropoda; order Cycloneritida; family Neritidae; genus Theodoxus; species Theodoxus fluviatilis. The sequence continues at coordinate 41,009 of JAWQFJ010000920.1, forward strand.
AAGCAGAAGGGTAGCTGCATCCTCTCAGACAAACGTTTTAATTGCCCATTTTTGTTTATGAGGCTCCTGTGGATTGGACACTGACACCAACAACTCTGCCGGCAGACTTTGTAATATGGTAGAACATGGGTCCAGAGGCAATGTATATTCAGCAGGTACAATATATCCCAGGCAGTGTCTTTGTAGAGCTTTGTTTCCGTAGTCGGAGCTGTCCTTGTTATTTGCTTGCTGTTCTCAGGATCTCTGCACTGTTCTCTTCATGTCCTTATCTAAACTGTGAGATAGAAAAGATCGCACCCATTCCATGCACTGTAGTTCCAGCTGACACCCCTTACACTGAGCGGCTCCAGCCGTGTGTGGAACATGGATACTCATGTCTGTCGATTTCCATGTCTGCAGGCGACGTGGAGATCCTCATGGAGCTAGAGACCTACCTACAGCAGGCCTTGTGCAAGGAGCGAACCGAGGTCCTCGTGCTTGAGAAGAAACACTACGAGCGTCTCTTCGTCAGGCGGCACCCCCAGACCATCTCGCGCATGCGCGAACAGCTTGCGGTGAAGCTGGATACCCGGATCTCGTTGCTGCCATCGCCGGAAGACATCCCCGTGCTGACCTATCTACGTAACGACATCCTGGCAAGGTCCAAGCCTCCAGCCCCACCCGAAGTCAAGTAGGTACCCTGTTTAGTCCTCCACCCTTAATGTCGCAATCGCTCCTTCTCAAAACCAGGTAGGTATTTCCATTATCCTCTACTAAGGGCAGTTATGTAGGTATCCCATTCCATCCCTAATGATCCCTATTCTCCCACGTGAAACCCTATGGAATCCTGAAAGCCTTCTATCGGAAGTAAATTAGTTGTCCCATTAGTATTTTACCTTTGATATTCATGTAACTCAAGGGAAGAAAAGTGAGTGAGAAATATCGATTCAAGTGGACACTCGGCAGGTCTTTCGCCCCATATATCACAAAGTCTCCATTATCCAAGCCAAGGCAGATTCCCCTGGGCCCTCTACCCCAAGTCTACCCCATAACCCCTTCACCCCGAATTTCCCCACTCAACACTATCTGCAAGTCTTTTCTATCCTCGTACCCTAAGTCATATAGGAACCTACTTGACCTTCTATCCGATGTAAACAAAACTCTAGTCATTCCTCAGCAAGATAGGTTTCCTGTGTATTCTATCGGTGTGCGACTAAGCAGCTTGTGCCTACGGAAACATAAAGATATTCACATCATTTTCATATAACAACTCATAAAGTGCTATGTTAATTGCTATCTGTCTCTGGGTCTGTCACTGCCTTCCTGCCTTCCTGCCTGCCTGCCTGCCTGCCTGTCTGTCTCTCCCATCCCTCTGTCTCTCTCTCTGTCTCTCTCTCTGTCTCTCTCTCTGTCTCTCTCTCTCTGTCTCTCTCTCTCTCTCTCTCTCTCTCTCTCTCTGTCTTTGTCTTTCTTTCGCCCAAAGTAAATTTACATTTTTTTTGCACAACACTCT
>JAWQFJ010000920.1:48782-56282 GCA_034096865.1 Theodoxus fluviatilis
AGAGAGAGAGGCACACAGAGAGAGAGACAGGAGAAAGAGAGAGTTGAGCGAAGTACTTAAGAGCAGAGAGAGAGGTAACGTGGAGATTTACTGAGGCAACGTGGAGAAAAAAGCAGCAAGCCATGCATATAACGCACTTCAATTTCCTTCACTGACATTCAAACCCGCTGTCTATTCTGTCGCTGTGGGATTGCTGTTGAGACACAGACCCATAGCACGGCAGTGGCCGGAGTGGTGGTATCACCACGAAGCTGATGTGAAATCGAACCGGCCATCTGAAAGTCTAAATACGAACTTGTGACCTACGGTTTTCACTGGCGACCGCCATCAGGCACAATCACTACAGGTCTGTAGTGTGGAATCGACTCCTTTTCCCACCGAGCAGCGCAGAGCTGGACCCTCTGTGTTAGGGAAGGAAGTGACGAAGGTCCAATCCCTGTATCTGCCTGCGCACCAAAGCTGTTTTTCTAGCCGAACACCACCTCACCCACCCCCACCCACCCCCTAGTCCAAACGGTGCGGAACAATAAGGGAAGGTGATTTCGTTAAAGCTTTCTTCCCGACCAAATGGTAACAAAAGCAAAACGTGGTTCTTCATACGATAGTTACTCAGCGTGAGTGCCATGCCCTACCTCTGTGGTTTGGGGGTAAGAATAGACCCACGTGTCCCCCTGTGGGTTGGGTTAAGATAGACCCACCGTGTCTCCCTTTGGGTTGGGTGTAAGAATAGACCCAACCGTGTCTCCCTGTGTGTTGGGGGTAGAAATAGACCACCGTGTCTCCCTGTGGTTGGGGGTAAGAATAGACCCACCGTGTCTCCCTGTGGGTTGGGGGTAAGAATAGACCCACCGTGTCTCCCTGTGGGTTGGGGGTAAGAATAGACCCACCGTGTCTCCCTGTGGGTTGGGGGTAAGACTAGACCCACCGTGTCTCCCTGTGGGTTGGGGGTAAGACTAGACCCACCGTGTCTCCCTGTGGGTTGGGGGTAAGAATAGACCCACCGTGTCTCTCTTTGCATTTCACAGGAGGCAAATACCTAGGGAAATCGAGATGACTCGCTCTTACTGTAACGCGCTCTTGAGATTTCCGTGACCAATAACCTTACGTAGCCTACATTAGCCATAAAACTTAATTAATCCACCCATTCCTTCCTTCCCATCCCTCGCTCCTGTCTCTCCCTGTTGCCTCCTTGCCTAACATTTATTCTCCGGTCTCGTCTTCTCTTTTTCTCCCTCCCCCCCCCCCCCCTCCCCCCTCCCCCCCCCCCCCCCCCACACACGCACACACACTCATCCACCCCATCCCCAATCTTCTTTCTTGCAGAGTGCCCTACTGTCCTTCCTTCATTGTCCAGCCTTGTCCTCTCTCCTCTCAGTGTATCCATCCCAACCTCCTGTCTTGCAATGTCCTACTGTTCTTCCTTCATTGTCCAGCCTTGTCCTCTCTCAGTGTCTCCATCCCAACCTCCTGTCTTGCAGTGTCCTACTGTCCTTCCTTCATTGTCCAGCCTTGTCCTCTCTCAGTGTCTCCATCCCAACCTCCTGTCTTGCAATGTCCTACTGTCCTTCCTTCATTGTCCAGCCTTGTCCTCTCTCAGTGTCTCCATCCCAACCTCCTGTCTTGCAGTGTCCTACTGTCCTTCCTTCATTGTCCAGCCTTGTCCTCTCTCAGTGTCTCCATCCCAACCTCCTGTCTTGCAGTGTCCTACTGTCCTTCCTTCATTGTCCAGCCTTGTCCTCTCTCAGTGTCTCCATCCCAACCTCCTGTCTTGCAGTGTCCTACTGTCCTTCCTTCATTGTCCAGCCTTGTCCTCTCTCAGTGTCTCCATCCCAACCTCCTGTCTTGCAATGTCCTACTGTCCTTCCTTCATTGTCCAGCCTTGTCCTCTCTCAGTGTCTCCATCCCAACCTCCTGTCTTGCAGTGTCCTACTGTCCTTCCTTCATTGTCCAGCCTTGTCCTCTCTCAGTGTCTCCATCCCAACCTCCTGTCTTGCAATGTCCTACTGTCCTTCCTTCATTGTCCAGCCTTGTCCTCTCTCAGTGTCTCCATCCCAACCTCCTGTCTTGCAATGTCCTACTGTCCTTCCTTCATTGTCCAGCCTTGTCCTCTCTCAGTGTCTCCATCCCAACCTCCTGTCTTGCAGTGTCCTACTGTCCTTCCTTCATTGTCCAGCCTTGTCCTCTCTCAGTGTCTCCACCCCAACTCCTGTCTGTCCTCTCAGTGTCTCATCCAACCTGTCTTGCAGTGTCCTACTGTCCTTCCTTCATTGTCCAGCCTTGTCCTCTCTCAGTGTCTCCATCCCAACCTCCTGTCTTGCAATGTCCTACTGTCCTTCCTTCATTGTCCAGCCTTGTCCTCTCTCAGTGTCTCCATCCCAACCTCCTGTTTTGTCCTCTCTCAGTGTCTCCATCCCAACCTCTTGTCTTGCAGTGTCCTACTGTCCTTCCTTCATTGTCCAGCCTTGTCCTCTCTCAGTGTCTCCATCCCAACCTCCTGTCTTGCAATGTCCTACTGTCCTTCCTTCATTGTCCAGCCTTGTCCTCTCTCAGTGTCTCCATCCCAACCTCCTGTCTTGCAATGTCCTACTGTCCTTCCTTCATTGTCCAGCCTTGTCCTCTCTCAGTGTCTCCATCCCAACCTCCTGTTTTGTCCTCTCTCAGTGTCCCATCAACTCTGTCTTGCATTCTATGCCTTCATTGTCCAGCCTTGTCCTCTCTCAGTGTCTCCATCCCAACCTCCTGTCTTGCAATGTCCTACTGTCCTTCCTTCATTGTCCAGCCTTGTCCTCTCTCAGTGTCTCCATCCCAACCTCCTGTCTTGCAGTGTCCTACTGTCCTTCCTTCATTGTCCAGCCTTGTCCTCTCTCAGTGTCTCCATCCCAACCTCCTGTCTTGCAATGTCCTACTGTCCTTCCTTCATTGTCCAGCCTTGTCCTCTCTCAGTGTCTCCATCCCAACCTCCTGTCTTGCAGTGTCCTACTGTTCTTCCTTCATTGTCCGGCCTTGTCCTCTCTCAGTGTGTCCATCCCAACCTCCTGTCTTGCAATGTCCTACTGTCCTTTCTTCATTGTCCAGCCTGGTCCTCTCTCCGTGTCTCCATCCCCACCTCCTGTCTTTCAATGTCCTACTGTCCTTCCTTCATTGTCCAGCCTTGTCCTCTCTCAGTATCTCCATCCCAACCTCCTGTCTTGCAGTGTCCTACTGTCCTTCCTTCATTGTCCAGCCTTGTCCTCTCTCAGTGTCTCCATCCCACCTCCTGTCTTGTCCTCTCTCAGTGTCTCTATCCCAACCTCTTGTCTTGCAGTGTCCTACTGTCCTTCCTTCATTGTCCAGCCTTGTCCTCTCTCAGTGTCTCCATCCCAACCTTCTGTCTTGCAATGTCCTACTGTTCTTCCTTCATTGTCCAGCCTTGTCCTCTCTCAGTGTCTCCATCCCAACCTCCTGTCTTGTCCTCTCTCAGTGTCTCTATCCCAACCTCTTGTCTTGCAGTGTCCTACTGTCCTTCCTTCATTGTCCAGCCTTGTCCTCTCTCCGTGTCTCCATCCCAACTTCCTGTCTTGCAGTGTCCTACTGTCCTTCCTTCATTGTCCAGCCTTGTCCTCTCTCCGTGTCTCCATCCCAACCTCCTGTCTTGCAATGTCCTACTGTCCTTCCTTCATTGTCCAGCCTTGTCCTCTCTCCGTGTCTCCATCCCAACCTCCTGTCTTTCAATGTCCTACTGTCCTTACATCATTGTCCAGCCTTGTCCTCTCTCAGTGTCTCCATCCCAACCTCCTGTCTTGCAATGTCCTACTGTCCTTCCTTCATTGTCCAGCCTTGTCCTCTCCCAGTGTCTAGATCACAACCTCCTCTCTTGCAGTGTCCTACTGTCAATCCTTCATTGTCCAGCCTTGTCCTCTCTCAGTATCTCCATCCCAACCTCCTGTCTTGCAATGTCCTACTGTCCTTCCTTCATTGTCCAGCCTTGTCCTCTCTCAGTGTCTCCATCCCAACCTTCTGTCTTACAGTGTCCTACTGTCCTTCCTTCATTGTCCAGCCTTGTCCTCTCTCAGTGTCTCCATCCCAACCTCCTTTCTTACAGTGTCCTACTGTCCTTCCTTCATTGTCCAGCCTTGTCCTCTCTCAGTGTCTCCATCCCAACCTCCTGTCTTGCAGTGTCCTACTGTCCTTCCTTCATTGTCCAGCCTTGTCCTCTCTCAATGTCACATCCCAACCTCCTGTCTTGCAGTGTCCTACTGTCCTTCCTTCATTGTCCAGCCTTGTCCTCTCTCAATGTCCCCTCCTACCTCACCCCCAGCCCTCTCTCCCGATCCCAATTTTCTCACTGCCATTCCCTGCACCCCCAGTTTCTATATGTGTCCATATATCCTTTACCCGTTACTGACCCAAGGTCAGAGTTGCCCGGAAGTTCTCGTCCTTGCCTCCTCGTTTGGAGAAATGTGTCGTACATTCCTTTCTTCTCCCTTTTACACCACCTCTTCATGGCAGTACGCTTGACATTTAATGTCCGAGAACGTTTTTTCTGTTACCACTTTCTTCACTTCTTTTCCACATCCCCTCTCTATTTTCCTTCCATGTATGTGGCTTCTATGACGCACACACGAGTACATTCTTTACTTCCCACCTCCCTTCCCTGCTGGCCCCTTCTCCAAGTCCCACCTCATCCCATCTCTCTCTCTCTCTCTTTCTCTCTCTCTCTCTCTGTGTCTCTCTCTTTCTCTCTCTCTGTCTCTCCCTCTGTCTCTCTATCTGTGTCTCTCTGTCTCTCTCTCTGTCTCTGTCTCTCTCTCTCTCTGTCTCTGTCTCTCTGTCTCTCTATCTCTCTCTCTCTGTCTTTCTCTATCTTTCTGTCTCTGTCTTTCTGTCTTTTTTTCTCTGTCTTTGTTTCTCTCTGTCTCTGTCTGTCTCTCTGTCTGTCTCTCTGCCTGCCTCTCTCTCTCTCTCTCTCTCTCTCTCTCTCTCTATCTCTCTATCTGTCTGTCTATCTGTATGTCTGTCTGCCTGTCTGTCTGTGTGTCTGTCTGTCTGTGTGTCTGTCTGTCTATGTGTCTGTCTGTGTGTCTGTCTGTGTGTGTGTCTGTCTGTGTGTCTGTCTGTGTGTCTGTCTGTGTCTGTGTGTTTGTCTGTGTGTCTGTCTGTGTGTCTGTCTGTGTGTCTGTCTGTGTGTCTGTCTGTGTGTCTGTCTGTGTGTCTGTCTGAGTGTCTGTCTGTGTGTCTGTCTGTCTGTCTGTCTGTGTGTATGTGTGTCTGTCTGTGTGTCTGTCTGTGTGTCTGTCTGTCTGTCTGTCTGTCTGTGTGTATGTATATCTGTCTGTGTGTCTGTCTGTGTGTCTGTCTGTGTGTCTGTCTGTCTGTCTGTGTGTCTGTCTGTGTGTCTGTCTATCTGTCTGTCTGTCTGTCTGTGTGTCTGCCTGTGTGTCTGTCTGTCTGTCTGTGTGTCTGTCTGTCTGTGTGTCTGTCTGTGTGTCTGTCTGTGTGTCTGTCTGTGTGTCTGTCTGTGTGTCTGTCTGTGTGTCAGTCTGTCTGTCTGTCTGTATGTGTGTTTGTCGGTGTGTCTGTCTGTGTATCTGTCTGTGTGTCTGTCTGTCTGTCTGTGTGTCTGTCTGTGTGTCTGTCTGTGTGTCTGTCTGTGTGTCTGTCTGTCTGTCTGTCTGTCTGTGTGTCTGTGTGTCTGTCTGTCTGTCTGTCTGTGTGTCTGTCTGTCTGTCTGTCTGTCTGTCTGTGTGTCTGTCTGTCTGTGTGTCTGTCTGTCAGTCTGTCTGTCTGTCTGTCTGTCTGTCTGTCTGTCTGTCTGTCTGTCTGTCTGTCTGTCTGTCTGTCTGTCTGTCTGCCTGTCTGTCTGTCTGTCTCCGTCTTCGCCAACCACCCTCCCCATTTTTTGCCTACTCGCTCTCGCCCGACCCAGCTCTCTGCTTACATTGAATGCCTTTCCTGCCTTTCATGCATTCTTTGTTTCTGCCCTGAACCTACAGCAAATCCGTATGTTCCCCTTACCTTGATCCTTCTCCAAACCATAACGAACTCAGATCAGCCTCTATCCATACATTCAGCGCCCCTTTGTTCGATGACCACTTTCATGTTACGTGGCGTGCAGAGCTGCATGCTAGTCTAGCCGTCCCGGAGTAGCTTCCGGTTAGGCCGGAAGTCCCCAAACGACTTTGTTCCGGACAGGTCCGCACCGAATGTTTACGGCCGAGACGGGCGCAGTGAATGCTTTCGAGAGAGCAACTGGGGACCACAGGCATGGCAGCAAAGTGGGGGAAAAGGAAGGGGAGGTGGGGGGGCGGGGGTGGGGGGTGGGGGGGCAGACACCCTTGAGTGATAGAATGATTCTTCGCCCGGCAAAGTACCGTCAAACATTGCAAAGTAACAAGGTCCCTCCAAATGGTCTGGCTAATGAAATCGTGGATGGTTCTTTCTCAGCTGGTGGGAAAAAGAAATCTTGCCTCTAAAAACAACCGGCACGAAAATAGTGTGGGTTATAGGCAGTGACCCTTCTACTTGCAAATGATTTCTTTGTTTTGAGCGTCCAAGAGAAATTGCAAGGCAAATAACTTTTTCGTGAGTAGCAAACGGAGTAAATATTTACATGTCTGTCAAAGCGCCACCCAAGAATAGATCCTTTCTTTGTGTTATTTTTCCCTGGCGAGGTCGGTAGTGCCGTATTTATTCATTCAAAGAAGAGCAGCTTCACTCTAAAGCGCACGATGTTATAAATCTCGCGAGCAGGGCTCCTTCTTCGCTCTCGATGTATTTTGGCTTCAACGGTAGAGTTGCTTGGCGCGACTCAGCCGTAAATTATACCATCCTTGGAATCGAGTGGAGCTGTGCACGGAGAGGGCTGACTCTATTCCAAAAGAAGCGGGCGAGATAAGAGGTTGGCTGACGTGAGTCAACGTCAGGCGTACGCGTTCAAGAAGGTTGGGCTGAATTGTCTCTTCCTTTGCAAGTTGTAAATTTGTCCCCAGTGAGACACCCGTTTGGTAGACACCTCGCCAGATAAATCTCTCCTTGTACTTTCCTTCCTATCCCCTTTCCATCTCCCCCCGCCTGCTCTTTCCTCAGATCAGTCTGGGTTATCTGCACATCTTAGGGAGTCAGGTTTTACTTTAGTTGTTGCGATTCATTGAGACCCTATGTCACTCGTAAGATAAATCTCTCCTCGAACTTTTCTTCCTATCCCCTTTCCATCTCCCCCGCCTGCTCTTTCCTCAGATCAGTCTGGGTTATCTGCACATCTTAGGGAGACAGGTTTTACTTTAGTTGTTGCGGGTCATTGAGACCCTATGTCACTCGCAAGATAATCCATTCAGGCACTTTCTTCTTTGTCCGCGCCAGACCTTACACTGTCTTTTTATCACTCTCGGGCTGCGATTATCAACCCATCTTCGGGAGATAGGTCTTACCGTAATTGTTCGCCAGGCGCCTGAGGGACTGACAGGTAGAGCGCGAGAGGAAATAAATAACCGTCCTATTTGCAGTATTGCCCCTTTGTTGCAC
>JAWQFJ010000920.1:68782-86282 GCA_034096865.1 Theodoxus fluviatilis
GGTGGTGTTAGGTGGTGGTGCTAGGTGGTGGTGCTAGATGGTGGTGCTAGGTGGTGCTAGGTAGTGCTAGGTGGTGGTGCTAGGTAGTGCTAGATGGTGGTGGTGCTAGGTGGTGCTAGGTGGTGGTGCTAGGTGGTGCTAGGTGGTGGTGCTAGGTGGTGCTAGGTGGTGGTGGTGCTAGGTGGTGCTAGGTGATCCTAGGTGGTGGTGGTGCTAGGTGGTCTTAGGTGGTGGTGGTGCTAGGTGGTGCTAGGTGGTGCTAGGTGGTGCTAGGTGGTGGTGGTGCTAGGTGGTGCTAGGTGATCCTAGGTGGTGGTGGTGCTAGGTGGTGCTAGGTGATCCTAGGTGGTGGTGGTGCTAGGTGATGCTAGGTGGTGGTGGTGCTAGGTGGTGCTAGGTGATCTTAGGTGGTGGTGGTGCTAGGTGGTGCTAGGTGGTGCTAGGTGATCCTAGGTGGTGGTGGTGCTAGGTGGTGCTAGGTGATCCTAGGTGGTGGTTTTGCTAGGTGGTCCTAGGTGGTGGTGGTGCTAGGTGGTGCTAGGTGGTGGTGCTAGGTGGTGCTAGATGATGGTGCTAGGTGGTGCTAGGTGGTGCTAGGTGGTGCTAGGTGGTGCTAGGTGGTGCTAGGTGGTGCTAGGTGATCCTAGGTGGTGGTGGTGCTAGGTGATCCTAGGTGGTGGTGCTAGGTGGTGCTAGGTGGTCCTAGGTGGTGGTGCTAGGTGGTGGTGGTGCTAGGTGGTGCTAGGTGATCCTAGGTGGTGGTGGTGCTAGGTGGTGCTAGGTGATCCTAGGTGGTGGTGGTGCTAGGTGGTCCTAGGTGGTGGTGCTAGGTGGTGCTAGGTGATCCTAGGTGGTGGTGGTGCTAGGTGGTGCTAGGTGGTGGTGCTAGGTGGTGCTAGATGATGGTGCTAGGTGGTGCTAGGTGGTGGTGGTGCTAGGTGGTGCTAGGTGGTGGTGGTGCTAGGTGGTGCTAGGTGGTGGTGCTAGGTGGTGGTGCTAGGTGGTGCTAGGTGGTGGTGGTGCTAGATGGTCCTAGGTGGTGGTGGTGCTAGGTGGTCCTCGGTGGTGGTGGTGCTAGGTGGTGCTAGATGGTGGTGCTAGGTGGTGGTGGTGCTAGGTGGTGCTAGGTGGTGGTGGTGCTAGGTGGTGCTAGGTGGTCCTAGGTGGTGGTGGTGCTAGGTGGTCCTAGGTGGTGGTGGTGCTAGGTGGTGCTAGGTGGTAGTGCTAGGTGGTGGTGGTGCTAGGTGGTGCTAGGTGATGCTAGGTGGTGGTGCTAGGTGGTGGTGTTGCTAGGTGGTCCTAGGTGGTGGTGGTGCTAGGTGGTGCTAGGTGGTCCTAGGTGGTGGTGGTGCTAGGTGGTGGTGCTAGGTGGTGATGGTGCTAGATGGTGGTGCTAGGTGGTCCTAGGTGGTGGTGGTGCTAGATGGTGGTGCTAGGTGGTCCTAGGTGGTGGTGGTGCTAGGTGGTTCTAGGTGGTGGTGCTAGGTGGTGGTGCTAGGTGGTGCTAGGTGGTCCTAGGTGGTGGTGCTAGGTGGTGGTGCTAGGTGGTGGTGCTAGGTGGTGGTGCTAGGTGGTGCTAGGTGGTCCTAGGTGGTGGTGGTGCTAGGTGGTGCTAGGTGGTGGTGCTAGGTGGTGCTAGGTGGTCCTAGGTGGTGGTGGTGCTAGGTGGTGATGCTAGGTGGTGATGGTGGTGCTAGGTGGTGGTGCTAGATGGTGGTGCTAGGTGGTGGTGCTAGGTGGTGCTAGGTGGTGCTAGGTGGTGCTAGGTGGTGCTAGGTGGTGCTAGGTGGTCCTAGGTGGTGGTGGTGCTAGGTGGTGCTAGGTGGTGGTGCTAGGTGGTGGTGCTAGGTGGTCCTAGGTGGTGGTGGTGCTAGGTGGTGGTGGTGGTGCTAGGTGGTGGTGCTAGGTGGTCGTGGTGGTGCTAGGTGGTGGTGGTGGTAGGTGGTGGTGGTGGTAGGTGGTGGTGCTAGGTGGTGGTGGTGCTAGGTTGTGGTGCTAGGTGGTGGTGGTGCTAGGTGGTGGTGGTGCTAGGTGGTGGTGCTAGGTGGTGGTGCTAGGTGGTGGTGCTAGGTGGTGGTGCTAGGTGGTGCTAGGTGGTGCTAGGTAGTGCTAGGTGGTGGTGCTAGGTGGTGGTGCTAGGTGGTGGTGCTAGGTGGTGGTGCTAGGTGGTGGTGCTAGGTGGTGATGCTAGATGGTGATGCTAGGTGGTGATGCTAGGTGGTAGTGCTAGCTGGTGGTGGTGCTAGGTGGTTGTGCTAGGTGGTGGTGCTAGGTGGTGGTGGTGCTAGGTGGTGGTGCTAGGTGGTGGTGCTAGGTGGTGGTGGTGCTAGGTGGTGGTGGTGCTAGGTGGTGGTGCTAGGTGGTGGTGGTGCTAGGTGGTGGTGGTGCTAGGTGGTGGTGCTAGGTGGTGGTGCTAGGTGGTGGTGGTGCTAGGTGGTGGTGCTAGGTGGTGGTTGTGCTAGGTGGTGGTGCTAGGTGGTGGTGCTAGGTGGTGATGCTAGGTGGTGGTGGTGCTAGGTGTTGATGCTAGGTGGTGGTGCTAGGTGGTAGTGCTAGGTGGTGGTGGTGCTAGGTGGTGGTGCTAGGTGGTGATGCTAGGTGGTGGTGGTGCTAGGTGTTGATGCTAGGTGGTGGTGCTAGGTGGTGGTGCTAGGTGGTGGTGGTGCTAGGTGGTGGTGCTAGGTGGTGATGCTAGGTGGTAGTGCTAGGTGGTGGTGCTAGGTGGTGGTGCTAGGTGGTGATGCTAGGTGGTAGTGCTAGGTGGTGGTGGTGCTAGGTGGTGGTGGTGCTAGGTGGTGGTGCTAGGTGGTGATGCTAGGTAGTGGTGCTAGGTGGTGGTGCTAGGTGTTGATGCTAGGTGGTGATGCTAGGTGGTAGTGCTAGGTGGTGGTGCTAGGTGGTGGTGCTAGGTGGTGGTGCTAGGTGGTGATGCTAGGTGGTGATGCTAGGTGGTAGTGCTAGCTGGTGGTGGTGCTAGGGGGTGGTGGTGCTAGGTGGTGGTGCTAGGTGGTATTGCTAGCTGGTGGTGGTGCTAGGTGGTGGTGCTAGGTGGTGGTGGTGCTAGGTGGTGGTGGTGCAAGGTGGTGGTGCTAGGTGGTGGTGCTAGGTGGTGGTGGTGCAAGGTGGTGGTGCTAGGTGGTGGTGCTAGGTGGTGGTGCTAGGTGGTAGTGCTAGGTGGTGGTGCTAGGTGGTGATGCTAGGTGGTGATGCTAGGTGGTAGTGCTAGCTGGTGGTGGTGCTAGGGGGTGGTGGTGCTAGGTGGTGGTGCTAGGTGGTATTGCTAGCTGGTGGTGGTGCTAGGTGGTGGTGCTAGGTGGTGGTGGTGCTAGGTGGTGGTGGTGCTAGGTGGTGGTGCTAGGTGGTGGTGGTGCTAGGTGGTGGTGGTGCTAGGTGGTGGTGCTAGATGGTGGTGCTAGGTGGTGGTGCTAGGTGGTGATGCTAGGTGGTGGTGCTAGGTGGTGGTGCTAGGTGGTGGTGCTAGGTGGTGGTGCTAGGTGGTGGTGCTAGGTGGTGGTGCTAGGTGGTGGTGCTAGGTGGTGGTGGTGCTAGGTGGTGGTGCTAGGTGGTGATGCTAGGTGGTGGTGGTGCTAGGTGGTGGTGCTAGGTGGTGGTGCTAGGTGTAGGTGCTAGGTGGTGGTGCTAGGTGGTGGTGCTAGGTGGTGATGCTAGGTGGTGATGCTAGGTGGTGGTGCTAGGTGGTGGTGCTAGGTGGTGGTGCTAGGTGGTGGTGCTAGGTGGTGGTGCTAGGTGGTGGTGCTAGGTGGTGATGCTAGGTGGTGGTGCTAGGTGGTGGTGCTAGGTGGTTGTGCTAGGTGGTGGTGCTAGGTGGTGGTGCTAGGTGGTGGTGCTAGGTGGTGGTGCTAGCTGGTGGTGGTGCTAGGCGGTGGTGCTAGGTGGTGGTGCTAGCTGGTGGTGCTAGGTGGTGGTGCTAGGTGGTGGTGCTAGGTGGTGGTGCTAGGTGGTGGTGCTAGGTGGTGGTGCTAGCTGGTGGTGGTGCTAGGTGGTGGTGCTAGGTGGTGGTGCTAGGTGGTGGTGCTAGGTGGTGGTGCTAGGTGGTGGTGCTAGGTGGTGATGCTAGGTGATGGTGCTAGGTGGTGGTGCTAGGTGGTGATGCTAGGTGGTGATGCTAGGTGGTAGTGCTAGCTGGTGGTGGTGCTAGGTGGTGGTGCTAGGTGGTGGTGCTAGGTGGTGGTGCTAGGTGGTGGTGCTAGGTGGTGGTGCTAGGTGGTGGTGCTAGGTGGTGATGCTAGGTGATGGTGCTAGGTGGTGGTGCTAGGTGGTGATGCTAGGTGGTGATGCTAGGTGGTAGTGCTAGCTGGTGGTGATGCTAGGTGGTGGTGGTGCTAGGTGGTGGTGGTAGGTGGTGGTGCTAGGTGGTGGTGGTGCTAGGTGGTGGTGCTAGGTGGTGGTGGTGCTAGGTGGTGGTGCTAGGTGGTGGTGGTGCTAGGTGGTGGTGGTGCTAGGTTGTAGTGATTCTGCTTCTGCTGTAGGTGGTCGTGGTAGTGGCGTTTTCCTGCCGCATCTATACGCCGCACCAGCATGCTTGCGCTGCATCTACTTTCACATGTGAAAAGTCATGGTTTCGAGTCTTAATTGCCTTTGTGAGTCTGACGCGCAGAGGATTTGGTTGACATTGCGCTTTTTTTTAATGAAGCTTTATTTCAGCTGACATTAAGGAATAATCGGATGATTTCCAAGATAGCCAAACGATTCCCATGCTGTATGGAGCGGGGTTAGTAGTGTAATAACGACCATTGAGACCTCTGTTGCAGTCATTGGAGCTCCTGATCCACCATCCTCCATTTAAATTTGTAGCGCAGTATGCTGAAGGAGCTCTGTCTTTTGTGCTGAATTGTTTCCTGTTTGCAGAAATCAGTTCATTACCTGCAAAGACAGATGTAGAGTCAAATAAAGAAGAAGCTGAATGGGAATGCTTGACAACTCTCAGAATCACCTGCTGCACATTTCAACTTCAGAGTCAAGACTTATTTGATTTTATTTTTACATGCACTTCAGCCATCCACATATCTGCAGAGAGCTTCACCAGCGCAATCTGCTGGGAGTTGTCTTATTCATCCCTCACATGTCACAACTTTTACCTCAGCATGACAACAGAGAATTATGAATTAACCAACCAAATCGTAGATACAACTTTAGCAATCTCCAATCTCAAGTAGTATACATTTGGGCATTTCCCTGACGTACTGTCTCCATTAATGTTCTTCAGGTGATCTAAACTGCGTAGAATGCAAGGAAAATCTTTGGAAGAAGCATGAAAATGAATAACGTGATCTGTAGTAAAGGAAACAATTTTTATTTAAAGAGTGCTGCAAACAACAAAGTAAATACCCAAGCTCACGCTTGTACAAGTTCACAAACGCCCAAGCACGCCAGTAAACAAATAAAGTTGCACTGAGAGTAGTTCAGTTTGAGACTCTGCTAGCGTTGGCAAACTTTGGCTGTAGGGAAATTATGTCGATATGTTTGACAACATTCAAAAGTGATTTTGCAGGCTTGATTCATAGACAGTCATGAATTCTGAAATTCTGAATCGGTATGCATTAAACATAAAAAAGCGTGTTTCTCCTACCTACCGCTATCATAAGGTCATTCCTACAAACCATAATCATATGCAAGATACTGAAGTCATACCAAAGAACCTATATACCAAGATGGTTCACTCCAATGATTTCTGCAATGACGAGGAAAGTGTTACGCCCTCAACATCTGCGGTGCTGCCATAAAAATCCTACAGTTTAGAACACTTATGGCTCATGTTCTCACATCATGGAATGCGTAATTTGTAGTGTAGACTGATTTACAGCAGTGTCTCATAGGGTGTCTAGTGCTTCAGGCGGGGAAAATTCCATCTAGGGTCCTACGTTTACACAAGGCGACAGAGCGATAATAAAAATATCTACGGGAGGAGACAGCATGGCTGGGAAATGTTTACAAGAAGGGAACGCTGGTTGACAACGGAAATGAGCTTTGTCAAAACGATTCATTATCATGTACTCGAGTTAGAAATCCCCAACCTTCGAGTCCCTGAGCTGTGGGGCCATCCTGTCAGACTAATGAATATAGAGTGTGTGGGTTTGAAATAAATGGAGGGCGAACACAGAGGTCTGGGAGAGAGGAAGAACGTACGCCAAGTCCCATCATGTCTGCCGCTTCGCGTGACCGTCTAAGGTGCTTTCTGCAGTTCTACAAACTGCTGCAATGCCTGATATAAGGAAAGCTGCAAAGCGAAATCATTGTTTTGTTTTTCTTCAATTGAAGAAAGGTGTCAAGTTTGGGTACACAATTGTCTGCGCAGACCTGTTGGGTAGAGAATTTGCATGAAGCCTGCCACCTGTGTTCTGACCATTTTGAAGCAGAGCAGGCCACGACACACAGGAAAAGAAAATACTAATGTTGAATGCAGTTACAACCATATTTTATGTTCTCAATCCATCGATTCCGATGACAACAAAAAGGACAACCTGTTTTGCACAATTACCACCTCTGCTTCATCTCCAACCGATAACTTCCTCAGGAATGTACGAGAGAACACACTGTGCTATGTCGACGGCTTCATAGCAGGGAAACTGCCGAGCAAAGTACAGTGTATACCATGATTGCAGTGATCTTCTGACTGGTTCAGAGACAGGGACTGATTTCCGATATGCTGATCGCACACGAACAATTTCAAAACATTCAGAGAGAGGGTTACGTCTCTACTCCTGAACAACTCAAAAATGTCATCGAAACAGCTTAAATGCATACAGAAAGATCAAAGAAAGTGTCTCGCATGCAGACAGAATTGAAACTAGGCTGACAGACTTGCTAGAGATGAGCTTGAATGGACAAACAAGAATGGAAAGTCCTGCGAAGATGTGCCAAGTGCTGAGATTTGTAGCTAAACATTCACAAACATCCGTTTGCATTTCACATTGAAAGATTGCAGCTGATTGTTAAGAACAAATCCACGAAGAAACACAAAAATGATGAAGGTGGATCATGTGTGACTGTTTCCTGTAAATGGATCGCAATGTTTCCAGAGAGAACCACCTGCAACAGTCTAGTGTACATGAACACTCTATTTCCGTAAACTTTTGTAGATAACATTTTCCACGTATGTTAGAAAGTTAGTTAAGCGATTATTTGGTTCAGCTAAAAACCCATAACATTTGTAGACATTATTAAAAAGTATATGGACGTTTTGATTGTTCGTGTGTGTTAGTGTGTGGTTTTTTCCATCTAAACCATGACGTTTTTCACTTCTGGCACTGCAGATACAAGGGGGTAAATATATATATATATATATATATATATATATATATATATATATATATATTATATATAATAGCTATTGCTCATGAGCCAGAAGGGGTGAACTATTTTAGTATACAGGATCTTTGGTAATACCACAGAGCCCCGCTGTATCGGATGACAACCACTTCATTTCACTACGCGTCACAACATCACATTACAGCACAACACAGCACACCACAACACCGCACAGCACAACACAACACAGCACAACACAGACCAACACAACACAACACAACACAACACAGCACAACACAACGCAACACAGCACAACACAACATAACACAACACAACACAACACAGCACAACACAGCACAACACAACACAACACAGCACAACATTGAACAACACGACACGGTAAAACTTGCACAAAATACCACAAATCGATACCACATGACACAATATAACACTGTACAATATAACACAACACTACATAACAAAATACACAGCACAAAACAGCACAACAAAACACAGCCTAACACACAGCAACCCACCACAATACAACGCGCAATACAACACAATGCAACGCAACGCGACACGAAGCTAAACAACACATCACAACGCATACATAGAAACGAAACGCAACAACCCAACACGTCATAATGTAACACAAGACAACACAACACGACATAACGCAACACAAGGCAACACAACACGACATAACGCAACACAAGGCAACACAACACGACATAACGCAACACAAGGCAACACAACACGACATCATGTAACACAATAGGACACAACACAACGCAACACGACACGACATAACGCAACACAAGGCAACACAACACGACATAACGCAACTCAACACGACATAACGCAACTCAACACGACATTATGAAACATACTCCAGCACAACATGACATAACGCAACTCTACGCAACACGACATAACGCAACACAAGACAACACAACACGACATAACGCAACACAAGGCAACACAACACGACATAACGCAACACAAGGCAACACAACACGACATAACGCAACACAAGGCAACACAACACGACATCATGTAACACAATAGGTCACAACACAACGCAACACGACACGACATAACGCAACACAAGGCAACACAACACGACATAACGCAACTCAACACGACATAACGCAACTCAACACGACATAATGAAACATACTCCAACACAACATGACATAACGCAACACAAGGCAACACAACACGACATCATGTAACACAATAGGACACAACACAACGCAACACGACACGACATAACGCAACACAAGGCAACACAACACGACATAACGCAACTCAACACGACATAATGAAACATACTCCAGCACAACATGACATAACGCAACTCTACGCAACATGACATAACGCAACTCAACGGGACACGACATAACGCAATGCAACGCAACACAACACGACATAGCTCAACTCAACACAACACGACATAATGCAACCCAACGCAACACAACACGACATAGCTCAACTCAACACAACACGACATAACGCAACCCAACCCAACACAACACGACATAACGCAACCCAACGCAACACAACACGACATAACGCAACCCAACGCAACACAACGCAACACAACACGACATAGCTCAACGCAACATAACACGACATAACGCAACCCAACGCAACACAACGCAACACAACACGACATAACGCAACCCAACGCAACACAACGCAACACAACGCAACACAACACGACATAGCTCAACGCAACACAACACGACATAACGCAACCCAACGCAACACAACGCAACACAACACGACATAACGCAACCCAACGCAACACAACGCTAATAGGCCGTAAAAGCCGTCACTGCCCAAGTTGACAGCTCGAGCCACTGAGATGTATGATAATCCATGTAGTAGTATCATGTAGCTCAAAGTTGCCCAAACTTAACCAATCGGCTTCGACCAACATTTCAAATTTAATAATCTAAATAAAATATTGATATATTCTACATAAAGCTGTGATAAAAATAATACCGTTCGTTGGTTATGGTTTCTTTGTATGTTTGCCAGTAATTCTAAATATAAGCGTTTTTCTTGCAAGCTGAAGAAATAAACGGCGGACGACGGTTCCAGTCGCGAAAGATAATACTCTGACCCACGTGCTCTGACCAGCCAATCCGGACCCGGCATTGTCCACAGTGGCGACATGGACATCGGACTTCAACGTACGTGATTCTCGACGTCGATGACACTTGCGGCAAGTCGAAACATCGGCAAAGTATTCGTAAGCATCGGCCAATTAGAACATGGCTATAGAGCGCTCGTGCTTGCAGTTAGCAGTAGCAGCGTTCCAGGCTATGCGGGTCTCTGAATTGCCTCTTCCCACCAAGGAGTTAAACCGGGTACCTGTGAGGCAATAAGGGCATAGTGTCACGTGACCAACTCCAGTGTACGACCATTTGAGACCATCGAGTTGGAATGATCTCCAGAGAGTGGAGACGGTGCTCGTATCTATGTCAGGGGCGGATCAGTTCTTTTTTTTTGGGGGGGGGGGGGGGGTTTCCAAACTTTTTTTAAGAGCGGGGGGGGGGGGGGGGGGGGGGTGTTAAAGGCTCAACCGAAAAGTGATAGTGGGTGGGCCGGGGGGGGGTAAGAAGAACGGGCCTATAGGGACGTTTGGAGCTCAGCCCGAAACGTGAAAGCGGGGATGGGGGGGGTGTGGTGGGGTGGGGGGGGGGGGAAGAAGGGGGGTGGGGGGGTGTTCACTGCGAAAATGTTTTCCAATCTGGCGCAATTCGGATGGTGATCATTACCACTTTCCAGGCAAGCACATTTGTTACTAATTAAAAAATAGTTTCTTTTTAGTTTTGCTTGTTTTTCTGTTGGGGGTGGGGTGGGTTGGTGTGGGGGGTTCCGGGACCCCCCCCCCCCCCCTGTCCGCCCTGTGGGTGTCCCGTCTGGCCCGTCATGTGTGATCGTCGTTAGGTAACACGCCCAGTTGGCACTGATGTATTCAAGAGGGTAAAGTGTGACTGGTCGCTTGTAAGGGCGAGAAAATCCCCTCTCGAAAAAGACAAAAGTATACCCTTGTTCTTTTTAACTAATTTTTTACACACTTCAATACACCAACTTGCCATTCATGTTTCGTGTTGTCCGCTATCATTTTTTTTATCCACCTTTACGTAGATGTGCCTTCAGTTCGCTTTTGTCCACACACATCACAAAAAAAAAAATTTGCGGAGATTGGGCCACAGTGGTTCAGAGCATCGAGAAATGGATAAGAGGATGGCAAAAGGTACAAGATCCAAGCGTAACGCTGTGCATCAAGTCCTTTACACTACCTGCATCGCCAGTGTACGTGGACACCTCCAGAGTGTAGTTGGAGGTCTCGTTGCCCACGAGGAACCTCGTGTACTCTGCGTAGCGCCGGCTTCGTTGCCAATCCTCCAACTCGATCCTCAGCACATTCTCCCCAGACTGGGTCAAGCGATGGATTTTCTCGTTCCCTGTGGACAAGTTTATCCCTAAATGAATACAGTGACACCGTTTTATCCTCATGAGAACAATAAAAATTAGCTTTCAGTCCTTCACTTCTCCATCCTTCTTTCACCCTTCGTGTGTGTGTGTGTGTGTGTGTGTGTGTGTGTGTGTGTGTGTGTGTGTGTGTGTGCTTGTGTGTGTGCTTGTGTGTGTGAATGTGTGTGTATGTGTGTGTGTGTATGTGTGTATATATGTGTATGTGTATATATGTGTGTCTGTGTGTGTGTGTGTGTGTATGTGTGTGTATGTGTGTGTGTATGTGTGTGTGTATGTGTGTATATATGTGAATGTGTACATATGTGTGTCTGTGTGTGTTTATGAGTGTGTATGTATGTGTGTGTATGTGTGTGTATGTGTGTGTATGTGTGTATATGTGTGTGTATGTGTGTGTATGTGTGTATATATGTGTATGTGTATATATGTGTGTCTGTGTGTGTATATGTGTGCGTATATGTGTGCGTGTGTGTCTTTGCACGTTTGCATGGACGAGTTGTGTGTGTGTGTGTGTGTGTGTGTGTGTGTGTGTGTGTGTATCTGTGTGTGCATATGTGCGTGCGTGTCTTTACGTGGTTGCGTGTGTGTGTGTGTGTGTGTGTGTGTGTGTGTTTGTGTGTGTGTGTGTGAGTGAGAGAGAGTGTGTATATGTGTATTAATGTGTACGTATTTGCGTGTGTGTGCGTGTGTATGTGGGCGTGCGTGTGTGTGCATGTCTGTGTGTTTGTGTGCGTGTGTGTGTATGTGTGTCTGTGTGTGCATGTCTGCGAGTTTGTGAACGTGAGCGTGTGCGTGTGCGTGTGCGTGTGTGTGTGTGCGTGTGCTTGTGTGTGTGTGTGTGTGTGTGTGTGTGTGTGCGTGCGTGCGTGTGTGTATGTGTGTGTGGTTTTGTACTTATCTCTGTCTATTCCCCAATCCGTCCGCCCCACGAAACGCCAAACGCTTTTCCCTCCTTGTAAGTATGTATAGCTTGTAGCACAAGCTTATTCTTCATTGAAAACACGCCATTACCTCATGCTGCATTGAAAACATGCCATTAACTCATGCTGCTCTTCTAACAGATGAGATATCATGATAGTAAATAATTATAATTATATTTTGGTGCTTTGACTTTCCAAAAAGAAATAGGACATATTCAGTGTTTACGGCTTGAGTGAAAATACAAAAGGAAAGGAGGAGAAATATGTGTAAAGCTTTCTAATCATTCCCGTATGTCAGGAAGCTAGTGGAGATGAGAATTCCTTATTTAACAATTTAAGCGTACCGAGCCAAAACTCTCCAGATAAATTTCCAAAGCCATTCTTGTAGGCTTCCCAGTCACGAGCGAAGTCGACCGACCCATCCATGCGACGCTGGATTACCTGGAAAGAAAAATCATCAACATCAATCAGAGGTTCTGCTGGACTGCTGGGCACAACATTTGCACAAAATTCAAACGTTACACCAATGCCCATTCAACACCTGCCTGCCTCTCTCGCTCTCTCTCTCTCTCTCTCTCTCTCTCTCTCTCTCTCTCTCTCTCTCTCTCTCTCTCTCTCTCTCTCTCTCTCTCTCCCTCTTTCTCTCTCTCTCTCTCTCTCTCTCCCTCCCTCTCTCTCTCCCTCTCTCTCTCTCTCTCTCTCTCTCTCTCTCTCTCTCTCTCTCTTTCTCTCCCTCACTCTCTCTCTCTCTCTCTCTCTCTCTCTCTCTCTCTCTCTCTCTCTCTCTCCCTCCCTCTCTCCCTCCCTTTTCTCTCTCCCTCCCTCTCTCTCTCTCTCTCTCTCTCTCTCTCTCTCACACACACACGCGCGCAACATGCGCGCATACGCACACAGACACACACATGCGCACACATGTGTGCACACACACACAAAAGACACGCCCACACGCGCACAGACTCGCTTTCGCACACACGCGCCAACGTCCATAGGCACGTACATATTAGAATATATGTACAGATCCGCGCGCAAGGGCATACTTATAAACACACATATCTGTGTGCGTGCGCATTCACACGTGCTGATGCACGCATGCATATACGCACTGCAAGCACGCACGCATACTATTGCGCGTTATGTCTGATCGTACTATGAATAAATGACACGAACGTAAACTTCAAAATGAGGTCAAATAACTTGCACTGTCCTTACCACCCATCCTATGCCGAAACTGTCCATGTCGCAGTAAACTTGGAAATCCCCCTGGCCGTCGTGGAGGTTGATGCGGTAGATTCCAGACCTCGTGAATCCGGCACTTCTGTATTCCTGGCAGGTCCCAGGTAAACGCTCTCTCAGTACAACCCGTCTCCTCCTGTGCAGCCACTGCTGAAAACGTTTCGCACTCCTGGCTAGGCCCTGGGCTCTGTCCTTGACCTTGTCATATCCGGTCATGGGTGTTGCTGTGTAGTTGACCTCACGCACGGCAAGTTCAAAGATTTCTGTATCTGCTTCAGACGTGTTGTTGAAGGAGTCGAATTCTGTCTTGAGGACTGCAATTTTGGCGTCCGTCAAATTATCAATTTCGGCGGTCACGTTCCATAGCAGCTTCATCGTCTCTTCTGCCTCCTCGACGCTGGCACTCAAAGTGATGTTGTCAGTATCGCTCCAAAGAAGTTCTTGAATGTCTCTGACGTACTGCAACACATCCTTGAGCTCGTTAGTGTTTGAGTTCTGCAAGGACAGGATCTGCCGGAAATGGCTCACCTCGTCACTGTCGTGACTGAGCAGCAGTTCTGTTATGTTGAGAAGTGAAGCTTTGTTGGAGCCAATTTTTGACGTTAGGTCTAGTAGAATGGCTTCATATGTGGTCATCTGAGACTTCAGAATGTCCAAGTCTGTGTGCTTGCGTTGCTTGCGTTGGTAAAAGCTGCCTGAAACCCATCGAGGCCGCTCTGTAGGGTGCTCAGTCTCAGCAAAGACGTGGACGAATTGTCTCCAAGCTCTGCTAAGTTCGACGACATGGCCTCCAGGCTTAGCGTGTTGAGTGTAAGTTTGGAGTCGACTTCTTGCAGAAGCCTTCTTTGACCATCAAGGGTGGAGTTGATTGCGTCCAGTGCCCGCTTGTTGATGGCAACGCTGGACAGCAGCCTGGTCATTTCGGTTTGCTGTGTCTGCAAGGTTAACTGGAGATTCTGGACGTCGGAGTCGGTAGCCCTCAAGCTGCCCATCATTGTGGAGGTCGAGTTTTGCTCCGATTTTATCAAACGCTCTTCTTGCTGTGTGACCCGTCTGGCAAGATCGCGAAACTGCTCATCTGATGCATTCTGACTTGCTTGCACCACAGCTCGCAACACCTCCTCGAGATCTCCGATCGCTGTCGCGGTTTCCTGGAGGAGCTTTTTGGAGTCCCGGTAGTTTTCCGTCATCTGCACTTCCAAGTCAGCGATCGCAGACTCCAGGTCGTCCAGACGGCCGCTGGTTTTGTTGAGGGAGTCAGAGAGAATGGTTCTAGATTCTCTGACTGCTGCTTCCAGCAAAACTGCGGACTCCTGAAGGCCTCTGAGGTCGTCACGAAGGTCTTGCAGCCCCTTGTCCGTGGCGTTGTGATGGTCCTGCAGCCACGTCCCATGCCTCTCCAGGCCGTCAGCCAGGGCGCCGCGACTCGCCACAGAGGCCTGCTGGTGGTCAGTCAGGCTGGTCAGTAGCTGCGTCACAGTAGCCAGGCTTTGCTTGTTGTCTTTGGCCAAGCTGACCAGCAGGTCGTCCTGGGATCTGAGGTCCTTGATCTGGTGGACGAGGTAGACGCCGAAGACTGCCATGATGACAGACAGGGCCAGGCTCAAACCCAGGGCTGTGCCCACACACACCCTCAGTACGACAGTCCGCAACTCTGCCATGCCTGAAGAGAATAAGAACAGAGTCTCAGTTCAGAAATTAATGGCAGTTTATTGTTGTTGTTGTTGTTGTTGTTGTTGTCGTTACTGTTAAAGCAGCTAGTTTGAATAGGAGTTGGACTTTGATATCAAAACTTCACTTTCTACCATTCCCTTGGGGCGTATCAACCAATGGATTAATGAGTAGAAGTGGCATGTGGAGTAAATGTACAGCATATTCTATCGCGTTATCGGGTGTCAGTACCTTTCTTTCACTCCACTCTGTAATTGGCATGGTCCTTTTTGTAGAGGTTCTCTTGATTCATGTTCATTCAGAACGAGTTTGAAACTGGCCAGTACATTCTGACGTATTCAACTGGGAGGGAAAGACCATCGAGTTATGTTATATCTCGTCACGACTTAAATAAGTGTTCTTTCCTTGCAAACGAAACAACTAAAAATTACAATGCAATATAGTACGTAACACTCATGGAAATTTATCATCTCATTGACATCAATGTGAGCGATGCAATTTTATGGAAACAATTTTACTTTTTAAAATCCTCTACTACGTCAATATTTTTAATGAAGCCAATTTCACAACCTGCGATTCAAGTGTTTATGTATCCTGAATGACGACAACATATTGGTGTCTTCTACATTCCAATACACAAATCAAATACTTCCGACTCGTTCGACACTGATGTAATGCGACAAAAATCATAGTTAAAAGCAAAAAAGTAATCAACAAACCAGGAAGAACACTAAAAGTTGCTCAAAACTATGTTCTCTACTACGATACAAATTGCAGTTGATTTAGTAAAACAATGCAATAGGGATTTTTTTTGACAATTTCGTCTCTGATTGTAAATGTATAATTATACAGAACATTTAAAAACGCAATTCAGACACACAACTTTCCACGCATGAGACCATGCATGAGAAAACAAGCCTAAAATACACAAACTGATAAAATGAGATATTTCCACCATTCTCCATGCATATTTAAGAAAACAGGCCAGCATGTTTAGAGAGAAAACCGTTAACTGTTTACAGCTACGCACATATCACGAAAAAGTATACGTAACTTAATGCACTGAAAAATTTACTCAGCGTTTTCTTGAAAACCGTTTTTCGTAATGTAGCCTTGTTTCTCATACAAGGTAACATATTTCCAAGCATAATGGAAAACTGCACATAAAAAATCTATATAAAAATATGTAAGATCATTCCTTACTGTAGTCTGACCACTGGTGCGGAAAGATGACAGTTCTCGTCGGAAACAAGATGGGAATCAAAGCGAGACTGCACGACCCTCTTCAGTGACGGGCCTTTTTATGGGAGATGCCGCCATGACCAGACCACGTGACTCATTCATAGACTCCCCAGGTCAAGATGCTGAAGTGGAGCTGCAGCCAGAGATGCATGAGCAGTACAGCGTTTTAAGGTGCAACAGGCGCGAATTCCATTGTCCTTGGGGCCTTTTGAAAAAGACAGGACTGTCAGTGCTGTGATTTTTTTCTTGAAAGTTTGGTGAAAAACATCTTTCAACATCATCCTGACCAAGTTTCAGCTTGTTCTATTTATTATATTCTTGTTGACAACGCTGTGTTTTAAAACTCACGTGGATGTTTGAATGCTACCAGCCTTGGAGTTAACGAAACATTTCCACACTGGTTATTTCTGTGATTTCAAAGCGATTTTGGGAGAAAGCGAGTTGCTGGCTCGACAAAGCCTCGCTGTGTGGAAAAAATGTACTCCGCAAGCATCGGTCTGTCATTGGTTTTACCTGATCTGCCGTAAACAGGAAATCTCGCATGGATGATAGTAGTTCCAATCGACTGACAACATCCATACGTCCTATCCTCTCAGAGGATACTGGAGGGTGACCCTCTCTCTGGATACCAGCGAGATCAGCCTTGGAGACTGGATCTGCACGGCTGTCAGCAAAAATTGCACCAGAGGTTTCATAACAGAAACTCCTGCATTGGTTGGATTCTTCACAAGCAATCTGATTAAAATGCAGCACTTCTGGACTTAGTTTGCCGGACCGCTCAACAAAGATATTTTCACCTACCAAGGTTACGAAAGTTGGATACCTCAGTTTGATGAAGGAACTTAACCCCCACCCCCACCCCCTACCCCCACCTCCCCACCCCGCCAAAAAAAGCTCGTCTGCATCCTGTGAGTTGGAACTTTTTCTGTAAAAATCAAAAGAACTCGACGTGCTGCAGAAGAGAATGGTATGCAGTTTATTCTCTTCATATGGACACATCACCATGATTCTACCAAATATATCAACACATTAGGTGGGTGGGGCGTGGGGGTTTGCTGCGTTGAGACAGCAGCCTGCGTGCATGAAAGCGGAGTCAAAGACAATTTGGACGAGTCTTTCATTCACGCATCTCGGCAGTTGTGGTACAACTCAAAACTAGTTTTTGTGTGATTTACTTCCCTTTCCCCCGAAAAATTCACAAACACCAGTTTGAGTTCCCACAAAGTATATGGGCTGCAGAGGAATATTTTTAAGAACATTTCTAAACAAGAATGCTGCAGAGCATTCACATGATAAAGTTCATATCTAAATATCTATCTGGGACGAAACTCTTGTGATAGCTCAGTCAATGCATCCAAGTCATTGATGCTGTCGTGATCTTTCACGATTCTAACTTTAAATCTAGTTCTGCAGCAACGACTAAACTGCGCATCGGATTCTGAATGCGCCGAGCGCACTCTTGTCCGCGCTCGGAAGTTGTCCGGTAGCCATGATGAATCTCCCGTGCTCTTCTTCATCCTGCAGGAAGATCTCTCTCCGCTGTCCTCGAATTTGTCTCCTCGAGTGCCTTGGGCATCCGCGCTTGATCGCTTGAAGTGTAATTCTTACAGTCTACTAAGTGAGAGCCAACATGGCGTCAGTAACACGGAACTCAC
>JAWQFJ010000920.1:96282-99943 GCA_034096865.1 Theodoxus fluviatilis
AGAATCTACAGAAAGCATTGTCGAAGCAGAGAGGAGAGCTGGGAGAGTCCTACGGGGACTCCAAGCGTCTCTTAGAGTCCATCACCACTTCGATCCAGAACGTGCAGAAGACACTGACCACTGGCTTGGAGGACCTGGACAGACGACAAAACGTTTCCCAGACGCGTCTGGATGCTGTGGAGACTGCGACCATCAGAACAGAAGACATCCTGCTCTCCTTCACTCACAACGCGACGGCCAATGCGGAAAAACTGCAGACCGAAGTACTGGAAGAGATTCGTGACCTGCATGCTATTTTATCGGATGGGCAGTCCCGTCTGTCTGGCGAGTTCAACGCCACTCTCATCCAGCTTCAGCTCTTGCACTTCGCCGTGAGGAACGGAACCGAGGTGCTGGAAAACCACGTGGACTTGGGTAAAATGTGGAATCAAACCTACAACCAGCACCAACGCAAAACTGCCGAGTCATTGGAGATTGCGACGACTGCACTCGGCGAAATGAGAAACGTTCTAGAGAGTCAAGGAAACTCTTCAGACGGCTTTCTTCTCCAAATTAAGCATCTACTTCTGCAGCTCAGAAACAACTCCGAGAACCACAGCAAAGTCGTTGAGAATGATCTCCGGTCCCTGAATGCTAGCTTGGTGTATTTCAAGATGGCGTCTGAAAAGAACCACGCCGAAACGCTCCAGCAACTCCACGAGGCCAAACTGTCCATCGTAGCCAATGCGGAAAAACTCCAGACCGAAGTACTGGAAGAGATTCGTGACCTGCATGCTATTTTATCGGATGGGCAGTCCCGTCTGTCTGGCGAGTTCAACGCCACTCTCATCCAGCTTCAGCTCTTGCACTTTGCCGTGAGGAACGGAACCGAGGTGCTGGAAAACCACGTGGACTTGGGTAAAATGTGGAATCAAACCTACAACCAGCACCAATGCAAAACTGCCGAGTGATTGGAGATTGCGACGACTGCACTCGGCGAAATGAGAAACGTTCTAGAGAGTCAAGGAAACTCTTCAGACGGCCTTCTTCTCCAAATTAAGCATCTACTTCTGCAGCTCAGAAACAACTCCGAGAACCACAGCAAAGTCGTTGAGAATGATCTCCGGTCCCTGAATGCTAGCTTGGTGTATTTCAAGATGGCGTCTGAAAAGAACCACGCCGAAACGCTCCAGCAACTCCACGAGGCCAAACTGACCATCGTAGCCACTGTGGAAGAAGGTATCAACAAGACCTCTGGATCTCTGGACGCCATTCTTGACAAATTTCCCGATGAACCAAGTCGTGCTGACATCAGACCTGTTCGCTCCTGTGAGGAGCTCAAGCAGCAAGGCTTGAACGAGTCCGGGATCTACAACCTCTCTCTCCAGGACGGTTTCCCAGCCTTCAAGGTCTTCTGTGACATGAAGACGGACAACAAGGCATGGGTGGTAAGTCAACTGCCCCCCTGTAACCATTGCATCAACCCCCCCCAACCCCAACCCCCAACACCCCCCACACCCGCGGCCTCTATTGACCTCTCCCTCAAGCCGGTTCTTAACTGGTGCTTGCCGTCTTGACAGATACTGGCCAAGTATTCGGTCAAAATTAGTCGTGCCTTGGGATATTTTCACTAAAAAGTTGGTCAGGTATTCGTGTTGTGTTTTTACGTTTTCGAGATATTCGTGAAATCATCTCACAGCACAATGGTGGAAAAAAGCTGTCGCTTTGTTTACATGTATAGCCATTGCACATTTATGATATGGGCATGGTGTCGATGGATGCCATATTGCGATTGACCTTTGTTGGTGAAATTTTGGCTTGATTTCGTCAAGTTATTAAGAGGCTTAAGATTTGCCAAGACTTGGAGCATTAGTTGCCAAATTTTTGCCGAATGTTAGCCAATAAGTAATTTGCCAAGTTTTGGTGAATATTAGCCAAGATTTATTGTCAAACAAGAACAGGCTTTAGCAAAGCAATATGAATATTTCCTGTAGCTTAGTAAATAGAAACAGAAAGTATCGGATGAAGCTTTAGGAGGAAAAAAAGTCGGGAGTTTGTGTTCGGAGGAAGGGGGAGCAGGGGAACATGCAGCAGAAATGAGACGAGCAAAGATATTGAACTATTGTCAGAAAAAGCAAGTGAGAGAAAACAAAAGTAATGTTGTTGGGAGGGAGGGAGAGGGTGTTGAGGGGACGAACTGAGGAGGAGTAGGAGAAGAAGAAGGAGGAGGAGAAGAAGAAAGAGAAGAAGAAGGAGGAGAAGGAGGAGGAGGAGAAGGAAAAGGGGAAGAAGAACGAGGAGGAGGAGGAGGAGGAGGAGGAGGAGGAGGAGGAGGAGGAGGAGGAGGAGGAGGAGGAGGAGGAGGTGGAGTAGGAGTAGGAGGAGGAGGAGGAGGAGGAGGAGGAGGAGGAGGAGGAGGAGGAGGAGGAGGACGAGGAGGAGGACGAGGAGGACGACGAGGAGGGGGACGAGGAGGAGGACGAGGACGAAAAGGAAGAGGAGGAGGATGAAAAGGAGGAGGAGGACGAGGAGGACGAGGAGGAAAAGGACTAGGAGAAGGACGACTAGGAGGAGGAGGAGGAGGATGACGACTAGGAGGAGGAGGAGGAGGAGGAGGAGGAGGAGGACGAGGAGGAGGAGGAGGAGAGAGGAGGAGGAGGAGGAGGAGGAGGAGGAGGAGGAGGAGGAGGAGGAGGAGGAGGAGGAGGAGGAGGAGGAGGAGGAGGAGGAGGAGGAGGAGGAGGAAGAGGAGGAGGAAGAGGATACGGAGGAGGGGGAGGAGGAGGAAGAGGAGGAGGAGGAGAGTAGTATAGAACTTAGCGGTTTGACCTCATTAATTAACACCCCTAATTAGCCGACTGCTCACTTTTTAAAGTTTAATTTGCGGACTAATGACTTTTTCAGTCTGAGGGGAGCGAGGAGAGAGAGAGAGTCAGGGGTAGCTGGCTGCTGCAAGCAAGCTTTGCCAGCCTTTAATATCAATATTCCAGCCTATTTATTTTTACACCAGTCAGGTTTGCCCTTAATTGGCCCGCTAATTACTTTTGATGAAATATCCCCACAGTTAAAGGGACATAACTCGCTTATCGTGACGATATTGACCACCATATCAGTGGCAACGCCAAAAGTCCTAAATCTGTGCCGTGATTGGCACATTGAATGCCAACGTTTCCAGTTTTCCTGTAAGCTTGCAAGCAATAAATTTAACTACCACAACCCAGGCGAAAAAAATCAATACGGCCACCCAAGCTCGCTGCCAGAGCCTTTTATTCACTCGCCCGGCAGCCTGAATGTAAACAGAGTGAGATGTGAGGCGTCCTGGTTTGCACAGCCACAGGGGGAGAGACAACAGGTTTGGGTGAGAGTGACCCCCATAGGGCAATATAACACCAGTATAGGCTAGGAGAAACTTAATGTATGTTTGACTACTTAGCTTCCCTCACTGTGTTGGTATGAATGAGCTTGTGGGAAGGGAAAGACAACTGAGGGTGCTCTCCCTTTTAAAACATGCCTTGCAAAGTTGTCAACCCATTTTGTGCTGTTGTCATAATTTTGTAATGCCTGTTACTGAGATAAAATGGTTAATAAGAGCTCTTGCATTGTGGTTTGAAACTGCTTCACTCATTGGCATTGGACTGCACTGTTCATAACCTCAGGACTACTTGATTTGGTTGTTGCTTTT
>JAWQFJ010000921.1:0-2500 GCA_034096865.1 Theodoxus fluviatilis
GTACTGTAGCAGGATGTAAATAGAGAACTGAACATGTGAGTGAGGGGGAGCAGTGGATGTAAATAGAGAACTGTCAGAACTGAACATGTGAGTGAGAAGGATCAGTGGATGTAAAAAGATGTAAATAGAGAACTGAACATGTGAGTGAGGGGGAGCAGTGGATGTAAATAGAGAGCTGTCAGAACTGAACTTGTGAGTGAGGGGGAGCAGTGCTGTGGATGTAAATAGAGAACTGAATATGTGAGTGAAAAGAAGCAGTGGATGTAAATAGAGAACTGAACTCACAACTAATGAGTAAGCCTAATGTGGAGCAGTGGATGTAAACCAAATGAGTGATGTACAGTACTATTTGATATTAGCAGTATACATGTGCTTGTGTAATAAAGAAAACCCCCCCACATATGTTGCCGTTTTCACGGGTTTTGTTTCATTGCCGCGCGAATCTCATGACAAAGTTAGCAATCTCATGACAAATCATGCAAAATCTCATGATAAAACACTAAAAGTACTTGACACCTATGGCATCAATTACAACAAATCTCGTATGATTCAGAGATTTTCAGGAACAATCTAGTCAGAATATAAGTTTGAAAGGGCGTCATAAACAATTTCAGCACAGTATGTGCTTGTTTTGAAAGAGTTTTTCATAGAAGTAGCGTACTGATTGCCATTGCGCATGTTGACGTTTGTGATCTAAACAGAGGAGACGAAGCACTACTTATGATCTTAAAGAAACCAAAACTGTGGCAGCGCAGTAATCTATCCTCTGAGACACAGGTTTTCATTGGCTGAGTAACTGATCACGGAAAGAAGGCTCTAGAAATAGCGATCCAATAGGAAAACATAATGTAAACAAAGCATGCGCTCGACCGCCCACTATGGCGGATCAACCGAGTACGTCTGGCGAGACTGAACGATTACGTTGTATATGAAGTGCGTTTGAGGTTCTTGCTGCTGTAATATATAGCAAAGATAATCCTGATGTCAAGATAGAGAATAACAACAATGATTCAGACTTCGATCTCGGGAAGAAGGAAAGGACCTGTGTTGTCTGCAGTCTATACACCAGAGGGAAAGGCAGGAAGAGATCGAGAACCTACTGTCCAGAATGTGACGTGGGATGCCATTTGGCATATGAGCCAAGATTGGAGCACTACAGAAGAATTCCAAAGCGTGGCAGACTAGAGGGAGCTGGAGAGGAAGAGGAGGTTGACTGAACAGTCTCTGTTGATAGTGGCATATCAGAATTGCCTTATTCTGACCTTGGCTTTTTGAACTCTGATGAAGACTCATTGCTGAGGCAAAGTTGCTCATTTCTGTCTTGATATTTTGCATGTTGAAGCTCCCAGCAGGAAAGAAAGTGACATTTAATCCTTTGCTTTTTCACATTTGCATGCTTCTATAATAGTCTTAGATTAGATGCTACCAAAACTGTTAAAAAAATTATACTCATCAGAAGTAGCTTATATTATTGTTGACACATTTCTGATTTGATATCAACTCAACAAAGTTTCTTTATCATGAATGTAAAAAGTGAGGTATGTAGATAGTGATACTTTTTATTTCACCTTTATTCATTTTCTTACAATTTCATCTGGGTTTTGCTGACATATCTTGTATTTGAATGCTTATGTTGGCTAAAAGTATCATGTACCCCAAAATTAACAGAAAGCATTCCGTGGGCACTCATAATATTTGAATCCTTTCCAAGTTTCTTGTAGCCAAGCAATGCTTACATATTTTTTTCTTGGGTAGGATAATGTCTTTGCTTGCTTGTCAAGTGCCTTTTGTCACCCTTCTTCCATATAGTAGTGTACCTTAGTAGATGGGTAGACAGCGCCGATTAAAAACAAATAACTAAAAGCTGCATTCCAGAAGTGATTTCTATTTGCCATAAATATATATGTCATATTTCTGATAATAAACATATAGTTCATTCAATAAGCTTTCTAGTGATATATAGTTTGTATGTGTTATTTCTGCATGTTGTATGCTTATTTGGTCATTTGGCACTTGACCCGTGAACAGGAAAAAACTGGTGACATTCGGGCACTAATAGTCTGACACCCGGAGGGTTAAAAAAGATGCGTTCATCGGCGTAGTTAGTCGTTCGCCCTCGGCCATGTGATCTTGCAGGTATTGTGATGACGGTGCCGTTCACACGACCCCTTTGAATGTGTTCCTTTATCAGAATGAGACCTTGGCGCTCCCGCAGAGCAGTCACATGACCTCCTCTGCAATAGTACTGCAGTCACATGACCTCCCCTGCACGAGTACTGCAGTCACATGACCTCCCCTGCACGTGTACTGCAGTCACATGTCCTCCCCTGCACGGGTACTGCAGTCACATGACCTCCCCTGCAAGAGTACTGCAGTCACATGACCTCCCCTGCACGAGTACTGCAGTCACATGACCTCCCCTGCACGAGTACTGCAGTCACATGACCTCCCCTGCACGAGTACTGCAGTCACATGACCTCCCCTGCACGAGTACTGCAGT
>JAWQFJ010000921.1:17500-22500 GCA_034096865.1 Theodoxus fluviatilis
GTTTCTGCAAGCGACGTGGGGCGCGTAGAGCGGGGCAGGGCAAGGAAGGTGTTCTGACGTGTGTTCCACAGGACTGTGGATCTAAAGCAATCCAAAACGCATCTCCGGTCTTAAAAAAATCTTCGTTGTAATCATACGGAGCGTCCAGTCGGTCAGCTCTTGTAATATATCCTCTTCCAAAACCGAACACTGTCTGCTTTTTGTTTTTGTCCCGGTTTTCATACCGACTTCTGCATAACAGCGATCACACCGGCAACGCCCTTCTGATTGCTTTGGATTGCTTTGGATTGCTTTGGATTGCTTTGGATTGCTTGGGATTGCTTGGGATTGCTTGGGATTGCTTTGGATTGCTTTGGATTGCTTTGGGTTGCTTTGGATTGCTTGGGTTTGCTTTAGATTGCTTTGGATTGCTTGGGATTGCTTGGGATTGCTTGGGATTGCTTTGGATTGCTTGGGATTGCTTGGGATTGCTTGGGATTGCTTGGGATTGCTTGGGATTGCTTTGGATTGCTTGGGATTGCTTGGGATTGCTTGGGATTGCTTGGGATTGCTTGGGATTGCTTGGGATTGCTTTGGATTGCCTATCCGTAGTTTGGGAAACTCGCCTCTGGTCACCCATAGTTACCGCCCATAGTTACCACCCATAGTTACCACCCATAGTTACCACCCATAGTTACCACCCATAGTTACCACCCATAGTTACCACCCATAGTTACCGCCCTCATCTCCAGTCGTCTCGACATTTGTTCCGCCACTGTATGGAGATGGGAAGAGAGTGTGACTTTCGCTACGCAATACTCCCTCACCTGAATCCAACCACGTGCAAAATCTTGACAACCCCAATAAAAGCATAGTGTGTGTAGATACTTGTTTAACACGATGGGCTTGGATCTGCAAAAAGGAAAGAAGCGAGCTATGCTGTGCTGCACATACATTTCAAGAGAGCTTTAGTTGTGAACTTATTTTGTTCCAAAAACTACTCGAAACTTGCATGTTGTAATGTAGCACCATTTTGTGCTTCGCTTTTTAACATTGTTTAGGCACACACACACACATCACACACACACTCTCTTTCTCTCCCCCTCTCTCTCTCTCTCTCTCTCTCTCTCTCTCTCTCTCTCTCTCTCTCTCTCTCTCTCTCTCTCTCTCTCTCTCTCTCTCTCTTTCACTCTCTCTCTCTCTCTCACACACACACACACACACACACACACACACACACACGCACACACACACACGCACACATATATACTTACATGACTACACACATACACGCGCACACACACATACATCACACACACACACATACATGAGCGCACACACACTCTTCTGTCTACCCTTCACCAATTCCAACAGAACTCATCTGAGTTGCTGTCCAGCCACCATCCTTCTTGTGGCAACAACAGCTGCTGTTGCGAGCACTACTCCAACAGTTCAATCGAAAACTGGCCTGACCCAGAGCCACTGTTCTGCCTTCAGGGCGCATCTGCACTCCAGTATAGCAGAGACAAGTTGCTGTCACTGCGTGAAAAGGGGTATCCACCGGATTCTATACTTGATGCCACCTTGCTTGAACTTGGTATTAAGCAACGTGTGAAGGCCAGGAGATCCAGGGCAGGGGGGAGGAGAAAGCAGAGAAAGATTCCAGTGTTTGTGCTTGGTAGTAGCATGAAGGTCAGTGCCCCGGATACGGTACGCGCTGGCTGCTGGTCGCTGTCTTCGGACGACGAGGTTACTATTCCATCGAGCCTTCATGGGTCTAGAGATGTCAATGGCGCTACATCTCCCGATGTCATCGCCTCTGGCAGCGCATCATCGCCTTCTTCTCCAGTTTTCAGGCCGGAATCCCTCAACCCAGTGTCTGACGCCTCAGACACTGCGCCTCTTCCTTTTGCCGATGTCTCTCTAAGCTCTACTGTCAACAACGGTACGCTGGTTGTCCCCACACTTGGAGTGTCGGGCTTTGTGTCGGGCACTCCCCGTGGGCGGCAGCCTTACAACCTTGTCGACGTCAAGTCATCGTCACGTGACCGCCTGTCTGTGTGTGTCTTTAATGCACAGTCTGTCGGGAACAAGTCCAAACGTATTGACATTGTGGAGTTTATCCGCGATGAGAAAGTGGATATTATGTTTCTGACCGAGACATGGCTGAAGACTCACGGCGACGAATCCAAGCACGCGGACCTTACTCCTGCAGGTTATTGTCTCAAGTCTCATCCTCGTGCAACGAGGGCGGGATGTGTGGCAGTACTGGATAGAGAACATTTTCCAGTTGTGGTCAGTACATCTTTCTCGTTTTCCCATGACAGTTTCGAGGTCATCCAGCTGACTTTGAACACCCCAGTTTGTGTGCATTTCTTTTGTGTGTATAGGCCACCCCCTAGCAAAGCAAACAAGTTGACTGATGCTAAGTTCTATGCACAGTTTAGTGATATGTTAGCCACTCTTCAAGGGAATTTTGTCATTGTTGGTGATTTTAATTTTCATTATGATAAGCCAGAAAGCTATAGTACTGTACGCATGATGGTCATCTTGTCTACCTTCGGTCTGAAGCAAGCTGTTTCAGACCCCTCCCAATGGTCTGGTCATATCATTGACTGGGTGCTGTTTCGTCCTGATGACAATGTGTTCCGTTCATGTCATGTCTTTCAATCCTTGACCTCTGACCCTTTCGCTGCGTAGTGTGACTTGGATGTACGGCGGCCGGTGCGGCGTCCGGAGTACCGCAGCGTTCGAAATCTCCGTGTGATTGATTTGACTGTGTTCAATCAAACATGATGTGGCTGCTCTGGCTGCTGCGTCACCCGCGCCATCTGCTGATGAGCTGTGTGATTACCTCCGCTCTGTCTTTGGCAGTCAAGCCCCAGCAGCGCAGCGCAAGGTCCTTCGGCGTCGCTCCACCCCGTGGTATAGCACCATCGCTGCCGAACTCCGTGCTTTGAAGCAGAAACATTGACAAGCTGAGCGACAGTGGCTGCGTTCTGGTTTGACTGTTCACAAAGAAATTTTTGTTCTTTCAAGCACAAGATCAATCGTTTAGTCGATACAGCTAAGACGGTATACTTCACTGCAAAAATATGTGCTTCTACCACTTGCGGTCAATTATTTTCCATTACGAATAGGCTCATGAACAAGACCCGTTGTACTACACTCCCTTCTTCACCAATGTCGTTGTTACCTCAGATGTTTTGTGACTTTTTTGTGTCCAAGGTGTCCGATATTCGAAGCAACGTTTACATGTCTGCTGATGCAGGTGGGCCTGTTAGTGATGACCCAGTATCTTTCAGGGGTACTGCCCTCCTTCAGTTCAGCCCGGTTGAGGCTAGTGCGGTCCTCAAGACCATCCGCAGTATGAACCCTACCTCCTGTGACCTTGACCCTGTTCCCACACCGCTCTTAGTTGAGTGCATTGACGAGATCCTACCTGTCCTGACACAGATGATCAATGATTGCTTCCTGACTGACACCTTCCCGAGCGTTTTCAAGCAGGCTATAGTTAAGCCGCTCTTGAAGAAGCAGGACCTGGACCCAAAAAAACATAGTAATTATAGACCAGTCTCCAATCTTTCTTTTCTGTCAAAATTGTTAGAGAAGTTAGCTTTGCAGCAGCGGCTGGAGCACGTGTCCCAGTATGACCTTTTGGCCCGTTTTCAATCCGCGTACCGTGCTCATCATTCCACCGAAACAGCTCTGCTCCGTGTTCTAAACGATCTTCTCGTTGCTTCTAATGCTTCCAAAGTTTTTCTTCTTACTCTGTTAGTCTTGAGTGCCACGTTCGACACAATAGATCATGGAATTCTTCTTACCCGTCTTAGAAGCATGTTTGGCATTGAGAACTTAGCACTCTCCTTCCTGCATTCATATCTCTCAGAACGTAGACAGACTGTTTCGATCTCGGGTATCTCTCAAGTACGGAGTCCCTCAGGGCTCTGATCTGGGTCTTCTGCTGTTTCTAGTGTACACCCAATCACTCTCCAATGTAATTGATAGTCATTCAGTCTCTCACAGTAAATTTGCTGATGATACCCAGCTCTACAACTCCTCCCATCCCAGTCAAATCCACTCTCTTCTTTCTACCAGCGAACACTGTATCTCTGACGTGAAACGGTGGATGACCTGGAACAAGCTCCAACACAATGACTCAAAAACTGAAGCACTCCAGGTGGGCGGCGGAGGCGAATCGGATCAGGCCCTCAAACTAACCATTGGTCACAGTGACATCGTCTTCTCTCAGTCTGTTAGAAATTTAGGCGTCATGTTTGACGATGATCTGTCAATGAGATCTCATGCCAACAAAGTCTGTCAGTTTAGTATATTACGAGCTAAGGAAAATTAGTACCATTCGTCATTATCTTTCTCAGCAGGCCACCAAAACGTTCATCACATCACTTGTTCTGTCTCGTTTCGACTATGGAAAGTCTCTTCTCGCTGGCATCCCTGACACTCTGCTTAACACACTCCAGAGAGTTCAGAATTGTGCTGCTAGGCTAGTTTTTCGATGTCCCAAGCGTACCCATGTCTCATCACTTCTACATACACTTCACTGGCTCACCATCTCTCAGAGGATAGATTATATACTTGCTACTTTGTGCTTCAAGGCCATTGACAACACCGCACCACACTCTCTTACAGAAATTCTTGCAGTATACACGCCCTCCAGCTATCTACGCTCAGCTGCTGACTCTAGAATGCTTAAGGTCCCCCGCCGTAATAAGAAAACTATATGACAGCGTACCTTCTCCTATATCGGACCTGTAACCTGGAATAGTCTCCCTCTCTCAGTCTGTCATTCTGACAATCTGCCCCAGTTCAAAAGTGCTCTAAAGACCCACCTCTTCCGATCCGCCTTTCCCGCTGAGCTGCTTCGCCTTACTTGACCTGGCCGGCAAGTGATGTGTATATTGTATAATTTGTTCTATTGGATCTTTGTTTTTGTTTTTTTGTTAATGTGTGTTGTGTGTGAGATTTTGTGGGAATGTGGTGTTGAGTGGTTGTATGAGTTG
>JAWQFJ010000921.1:27500-30000 GCA_034096865.1 Theodoxus fluviatilis
TTTGGAAACATTTGCATCCAACAAGCGTTTTACTGAACTTGTTGCAACATAATACACAATTGTACATCAGATTTGTTGATCAGCCTGACCTGATTCATTCACGACATCTATCTAGTTCAAAACTTTCTACGTTGGATTCACGCGGACACTGTGAATTGTTTGCTTTGATTATTTGATTGTATCCCATGGGCAGAGGAACCCAAACATGCTGCAAGTATTCGTCGACAAGATGGATGTTCTCCTGAATAGGAGGATATGAACATTCATGCGTGCTTGCACGTGTACGTGTGCATGTGTGTGTCCGCGCGCTCGCGCGTGTGTGTGCGCGTGCATGCGTGCACTGGAAAATGGGGCTACAGTCTCTGGCAAACGTTGAAGGTTGGACTGGCAAAACATTTGCAACAGGCACGACGTGAGGTTTTGTCATTTTCACGTACTCGAGCGTCTGACGGATGTAACGTTGATAAAGTTTTTCTAACTACTCAAAATGGGTGCATCTACCTGGTTTCATATAGGTTTGTTATTGTTGACACTGAGTATAATGGAAATTTTTTTAGTTTTTTCCCACTTTAAGTATTCATGCTGACACTCCGTAATTTCCTCGGCAGAAATTCAATGTCCGAAGAGGAGACTCGCTTGCTAGTGTGCGCGTTAACGTTGTGAGCAATCTGACTCTAAGTGTTGCATTACGTGTTATGATATTGTTTTGTGTGCTGTTGTGGCGTGTTGTGTGTTGTGTTGTGTTGTGTTGTGTTGTGTTGTGGTGTGGTGTGGTGTGGTGTGTCGTTTGGTGTGGTGTGGTATGGTGTGGTGTGGTGTGGTGTGGTGTGGTGTGGTGTGGTGTGGTGTGATGTGGTGTGGTGAGGTGTGATTAGCTGCGCTGTGCTGTGCTGTTGTGTTCTGTTGTGTTGTGTTGTTGTGTTGTGTTGTTGTGTTGTGGTATGTTGTGGTGTTGTTTTGTATGTTGTATGTTGTTGTGTTGAATGTTGTTGTGTTGTGTTGTATAGTGTTGTGTTGTATGGTATTGCGTTGTAAGCTATTGTGTTGCATTGTATTGTTTGTATAGTAAAGATCAAATCGTGTCGTGCCAGGTCGAGTCTGTTGCACCGCACTGTACCGCAGAGTATTGCGTTGGCTCGCAGTACGTCACATTTCCTGGGCTGCATTGTGTCGCCTCGTATGAAACCTCAAAGGAGCGCGGGCTGACTGCTTCCCAGAGCAATAGACAGATCAAATGCGCGTCCAGCGTATGTGAAGTAGCAGCGCAGAGCTGCAAACGCTGTCGTCAGGAGGTGGACGGAAATGCGAGCTGGTGTGACATGCTCTGGCCGCGCACAGGAAATGTGCCTCGACTGCTTAAAACCAGTCCTAACTCGCAAGGCGACGTCATGCTATGCGCAGAAATACAAAGGGGGCGTTGCTTAGCCTACCTAGTTGGCAAGTAATAGATCGAAGTCGACACGAGTCAAACGTTTGACCGCCTGCATATCTGCTTTCCTCATGATGACACACAACAAAACCCATAATGTTTAGTTTAAATCTTAGCTTGAAAAGGTTCCAAACTAAAGGGAATTTCATTACACTCTAATCGATTCGAGGGGCGCTTCAACACTTTCTACCTCATTCAAATGAGGTGTCAATACTTTCTCATCCATTCAAATGGTGCTTGCACTTGACTATATGAGTCGCATCTGTCTCTGTGTTGGCATCAGCTGCCAATGGTCGTGGGGTAAAGACTAAAGCGGTTTCAGACCAGGATGTAGGAAATAAGCCACTATATAAAACATATGAACCTTTCAGTATTGATGTTAACACGTTTCTAACAGTCTACATTTCCGCGCTGTCTTCTTTGACCTGGCGTGGATGCTGCGCTGATAGTCAACATCTACTTGAGGCGGGAACCGCGTTTTTCTTACATCAACATGCAGCCGAGGACAAGGAGGAGATGGGCAGACTGGGAGTGGTGGTCCGCGGTTCAATCCTAGGGACTGGAGTTACCTTGCATCATCACTTTCATTCCGCTGTCTTGTGACGGTCCACATTTCCTCTGCAGCCATGGCAACGTTCGCCAGCTTGACCCTGACCTTTGCGTTGCTCCTGACCTTTGACCTCGGTGGGGTCAAGGCTGTGAGAGTGATTACACCCCTGGGGCCTGTGGAGGGCATTGTGTCGGAAAACAGCGAGAACTTCCTGGGAATCAAGTTTGCCACGGCTGACAGGTGAGTGAGTGGAGAGAGATTCCATTGGTCGACTGAAAGAGCGAGACTTTTTTTTCCAAAGCTCAATTCTCATCTGAAAATTTGGAAGTTACAAACAGCTGGTAATATTTGTCGAAGGACAAGAAACAAAATCCTCTTTGTTACATTTTGCTTTGCTTAACATGACGCGCCGTTTCAAGGGCATGTATGCACGACATGCTACAGGTTATTTCCCCTACACCGGATTTAACTCCTAAACAAAATCACTTCAAAATATTCCTGTCATATCGTGTGTAGAATGT
>JAWQFJ010000921.1:34168-51668 GCA_034096865.1 Theodoxus fluviatilis
TGTTTGCCTTGTCTTGTCTTGTTTGTCTTGTCTTGTTTGCCTTGTCTTGTCTTGTTTGTCTTGTCTTGTTTGCCTTGTCTTGTCTTGTTTGTCTTGTCTTGTTTGCCTTGTCTTGTCTTGTTTGTCTTGTCTTGTTTGCCTTGTCTTGTCTTGTTTGTCTTGTCTTGTTTGTCTTGTCTTGTTTGTCTTGTCTTGTTTGCCTTGTCTTGTTTGTCTTGTCTTGTTTGCCTTGTCTTGTCTTGTTTGCCTTGTCTTGTTTGTCTTGTCTTGTTTGTCTTGTCTTGTTTGCCTTGTCTTGTTTGCCTTGTCTTGTCTTGTTTGTCTTGTCTTGTTTGCCTTGTCTTGTTTGTCTTGTCTTGTTTGTCTTGTCTTGTTTGCCTTGTCTTGTCTTGTTTGTCTTGTCTTGTTTGCCTTGTCTTGTCTTGTTTGTCTTGTCTTGTTTGCCTTGTCTTGTTTGTCTTGTCTTGTTTGCCTTGTCTTGTTTGTCTTGTCTTGTTTGTCTTGTCTTGTTTGCCTTGTCTTGTCTTGTTTGTCTTGTCTTGTTTCTCTTGTTTTTTTTGTCTTGTCTTGTTTGTCTTGTCTTGTTTGCCTTGTCTTGTCTTGTTTGTCTTGTCTTGTTTGCCTTGTCTTGTTTGCCTTGTCTTGTCTTGTTTGTCTTGTCTTGTTTGCCTTGTCTTGTTTGTCTTGTCTTGTTTGTCTTGTCTTGTTTGCCTTGTCTTGTTTGCCTTGTCTTGTTTGCCTTGTCTTGTCTTGTTTGTCTTGTCTTGTTTGCCTTGTCTTGTTTGTCTTGTCTTGTTTGCCTTGTCTTGTCTTGTTTGTCTTGTCTTGTCTTGTTTGTCTTGTCTTGTTTGTCTTGTCTTGTTTGCCTTGTCTTGTTTGCCTTGTCTTGTTTGCCTTGTCTTGTCTTGTTTGTCTTGTCTTGTTTGCCTTGTCTTGTCTTGTTTGTCTTGTCTTGTTTGCCTTGTCTTGTCTTGTTTGTCTTGTCTTGTTTGCCTTGTCTTGTCTTGTTTGTCTTGTCTTGTTTGCCTTGTCTTGTCTTGTTTGTCTTGTCTTGTTTGCCTTGTCTTGTCTTGTTTGTCTTGTCTTGTTTGCCTTGTCTTGTCTTGTTTGTCTTGTCTTGTTTGCCTTGTCTTGTCTTGTTTGCCTTGTCTTGTCTTGTTTGCCTTGTCTTGTTTGCCTTGTCTTGTCTTGTTTGCCTTGTCTTGTCTTGTTTGCCTTGTCTTGTCTTGTTTGCCTTGTCTTGTTTGCCTTGTCTTGTCTTGTTTGTCTTGTCTTGTCTTGTTTGCCTTGTCTTGTCTTGTTTGCCTTGTCTTGTCTTGTTTGTCTTGTCTTGTTTGCCTTGTCTTGTCTTGTTTGCCTTGTCTTGTTTGCCTTGTCTTGTTTGCCTTGTCTTGTTTGCCTTGTCTTGTCTTGTTTGTCTTGTCTTGTTTGCCTTGTCTTGTCTTGTTTGCCTTGTCTTGTCTTGTTTGCCTTGTCTTGTCTTGTTTGCCTTGTCTTGTCTTGTTTGTCTTGTCTTGTTTGCCTTGTCTTGTCTTGTTTGCCTTGTCTTGTCTTGTTTGCCTTGTCTTGTCTTGTTTGTCTTGTCTTGTTTGTCTTGTCTTGTTTGCCTTGTCTTGTCTTGTTTGCCTTGTCTTGTCTTGTTTGTCTTGTCTTGTTTGTCTTGTCTTGTTTGACTTGTCTTGTCTTGTTTGCCTTGTCTTGTTTGCCTTGTCTTGTTTGCCTTGTCTTGTCTTGTTTGCCTTGTCTTGTTTGTCTTGTCCTGTCTTGTTTGTCTTGTCTTGTTTGTCTTGTCTTGTTTGCCTTGTCTTGTCTTGTTTGTCTTGTCTTGTTTGCCTTGTCTTGTCTTGTTTGCCTTGTCTTGTCTTGTTTGCCTTGTCTTGTCTTGTTTGTCTTGTCTTGTTTGTCTTGTCTTGTTTGCCTTGTCTTGTTTGCCTTGTCTTGTCTTGTTTGTCTTGTCTTGTTTGCCTTGTCTTGTTTGCCTTGTCTTTTCTTGTTTGCCTTGTCTTGTCTTGTTTGTCTTGTCTTGTTTGTCTTGTCTTGTTTGCCTTGTCTTGTCTTGTTTGCCTTGTCTTGTTTGCCTTGTCTTGTTTGCCTTGTCTTGTCTTGTTTGCCTTGTCTTGTCTTGTTTGCCTTGTCTTGTTTGCCTTGTCTTGTCTTGTCTGCCTTGTCTTGTCTTGTTTGCCTTGTCTTGTCTTGTTTGCCTTGTCTTGTTTGCCTTGTCTTGTCTTGTTTGTCTTGTCTTGTCTTGTTTGCCTTGTCTTGTCTTGTTTGCCTTGTCTTGTCTTGTTTGTCTTGTCTTGTTTGCCTTGTCTTGTCTTGTTTGCCTTGTCTTGTTTGCCTTGTCTTGTTTGCCTTGTCTTGTCTTGTTTGTCTTGTCTTGTTTGCCTTGTCTTGTCTTGTTTGCCTTGTCTTGTCTTGTTTGCCTTGTCTTGTCTTGTTTGCCTTGTCTTGTCTTGTTTGTCTTGTCTTGTTTTTCTTGTCTTGTTTGCCTTGTCTTGTTTGCCTTGTCTTGTTTGCCTTGTCTTGTTTGCCTTGTCTTGTCTTGTTTGTCTTGTCTTGTTTGCCTTGTCTTGTCTTGTTTGCCTTGTCTTGTTTGCCTTGTCTTGTTTGCCTTGTCTTGTTTGTCTTGTCTTGTTTGCATTGTCTTGTTTGCCTTGTCTTGTCTTGTTTGTCTTGTCTTGTTTGCCTTGTCTTGTTTGCCTTGTCTTGTCTTGTTTGTCTTGTCTTGTTTGCCTTGTCTTGTTTGCCTTGTCTTGTCTTGTTTGCCTTGTCTTGTCTTGTTTGTCTTGTCTTGTTTGCCTTGTCTTGTCTTGTTTGCCTTGTCTTGTCTTGTTTGTCTTGTCTTGTTTGCCTTGTCTTGTCTTGTTTGTCTTGTCTTGTTTGCCTTGTCTTGTCTTGTTTGCCTTGTCTTGTTTGCCTTGTCTTGTCTTGTTTGCCTTGTCTTGTCTTGTTTGTCTTGTCTTAATTGTCTTGTCTTGTTTGTCTTGTCTTGTCTTGTTTGCCTTGTCTTAATTGTCTTGTCTTGTTTGCCTTGTCTTGTTTGTCTTGTCTTGTTTGCCTTTTCTTGTCTTGTTTGTCTTGTCTTAATTGTCTTGTCTTGTTTGCCTTGTCTTGTTTGCCTTGTCTTGTTTGTCTTGTCTTGTCTTGTTTGTCTTGTCTTAATTGTCTTGTCTTGTCTTGTTTGCCTTGTCTTGTCTTGTTTGCCTTGTCTTGTCTTGTTTGTCTTGTCTTGTTTGCCTTGTCTTGTCTTGTTTGTCTTGTCTTGTTTGCCTTGTCTTGTCTTGTTTGTCTTGTCTTGTTTGCCTTGTCTTGTTTGCCTTGTCTTGTTTGCCTTGTCTTGTCTTGTTTGTCTTGTCTTGTTTGCCTTGTCTTGTCTTGTTTGCCTTGTCTTGTTTGCCTTGTCTTGTTTGTCTTGTCTTGTTTGTCTTGTCTTGTTTGTCTTGTCTTGTCTTGTTTGCCTTGTCTTGTCTTGTTTGCCTTGTCTTGTTTGCCTTGTCTTGTTTGTCTTGTCTTGTTTGTCTTGTCTTGTTTGCCTTGTCTTGTTTGTCTTGTCTTGTTTGCCTTGTCTTGTCTTGTTTGCCTTGTCTTGTTTGCCTTGTCTTGTCTTGTTTGTCTTGTCTTGTTTGCCTTGTCTTGTCTTGTTTGCCTTGTCTTGTCTTGTTTGCCTTGTCTTGTCTTGTTTGCCTTGTGTTGTTTGCCTTGTCTTGTCTTGTTTGTCTTGTCTTGTTTGCCTTGTCTTGTTTGCCTTGTCTTGTTTGCCTTGTCTTGTCTTGTTTGTCTTGTCTTGTTTGCCTTGTCTTGTCTTGTTTGCCTTGTCTTGTCTTGTTTGCCTTGTCTTGTCTTGTTTGCCTTGTCTTGTCTTGTTTGTCTTGTCTTGTTTGTCTTGTCTTGTTTGTCTTGTCTTAATTGTCTTGTCTTGTCTTGTTTGCCTTGTCTTGTCTTGTTTGCCTTGTCTTGTCTTGTTTGTCTTGTCTTGTTTGCCTTGTCTTGTCTTGTTTGTCTTGTCTTGTTTGCCTTGTCTTGTTTGCC
The DNA here is from genome assembly GCA_034096865.1 of Theodoxus fluviatilis. Classification (NCBI taxonomy): domain Eukaryota; kingdom Metazoa; phylum Mollusca; class Gastropoda; order Cycloneritida; family Neritidae; genus Theodoxus; species Theodoxus fluviatilis. The sequence goes on from JAWQFJ010000921.1 coordinate 38,198, forward strand.
TTGTCTTGTCTTGTTTGCCTTGTCTTGTCTTGTTTGTCTTGTCTTAATTGTCTTGTGTTGTTTGTCTTGTCTTGTCTTGTTTGCCTTGTCTTAATTGTCTTGTCTTGTTTGCCTTGTCTTGTTTGTCTTGTCTTGTTTGCCTTGTCTTGTCTTGTTTGTCTTGTCTTAATTGTCTTGTCTTGTTTGCCTTGTCTTAATTGTCTTGTCTTGTCTTGTTTGTCTTGTCTTAATTGTCTTGTCTTGTCTTGTTTGCCTTGTCTTGTCTTGTTTGTCTTGTCTTGTTTGCCTTGTCTTGTCTTGTCTTGTTTGTCTTGTCTTGTTTGTCTTGTCTTAATTGTCTTGTCTTGTCTTGTTTGCCTTGTCTTGTCTTGTTTGTCTTGTCTTGTTTGTCTTGTCTTAATTGTCTCGTCTTGTTTGCCTTGTCTTGTTTGTCTTGTCTTAATTGTCTCGTCTTGTTTTGTTTGTCTTGTTTTGTTTGTCTTGTCTTGTTTGCCTTGTCTTGTCTTGTTTTGTTTGTCTTGTCTTGTTTGTCTTGTCTTGTTTGCCTTGTCTTGTCTTGTCTTGTTTGTCTTGTCTTGTTTGTCTTGTCTTAATTGTCTCGTCTTGTTTTGTTTGTCTTGTCTTGTTTGTCTTGTCTTGTTTGCCTTGTCTTGTCTTGTCTTGTCTTGTTTGCCTTGTCTTGTCTTGTCTTGTTTGTCTTGTCTTGTTTGTCTTGTCTTGTTTGTCTTGTCTTGTTTGCCTTGTCTTGTCTTGTCTTGTTTGTCTTGTCTTGTCTTGTTTGTCTTGTCTTGTTTGTCTTGTCTTAATTGTCTCGTCTTGTTTTGTTTGTCTTGTCTTGTTTGTCTTGTCTTGTTTGCCTTGTCTTGTCTTGTCTTGTCTTGTTTGTCTTGTCTTGTTTGTCTTGTCTTGTCGTGTCTTGTTTGTCTTGTCTTGTTTGTCTTGTCTTGTCTTGTTTGTCTTGTCTTGTTTGCCTTGTCTTGTCTTGTCTTGTTTGTCTTGTCTTAATTGTCTCGTCTTGTTTTGTTTGTCTTGTCTTGTTTGTCTTGTCTTGTTTGCCTTGTCTTGTCTTGTCTTGTCTTGTTTGTCTTGTTTGCCTTGTCTTGTCTTGTCTTGTTTGTCTTGTCTTGTTTGCCTTGTCTTGTCTTGTCTTGTTTGTCTTGTCTTAATTGTCTCGTCTTGTTTTGTTTGTCTTGTCTTGTTTGTCTTGTCTTGTTTGCCTTGTCTTGTCTTGTCTTGTTTGTCTTGTCTTGTTTGTCTTGTCTTGTCTTGTTTTGTTTGTCTTGTCTTGTTTGTCTTGTCTTGTTTGTCTTGTCTTGTTTGTCTTGTCTTGTCTTGTTTGTCTTGTCTTGTTTGTCTTGTCTTGTCTTGTTTTGTTTGTCTTGTCTTGTTTGTCTTGTCTTGTTTGTCTTGTTTTGTTTGTCTTGTCTTGTTTGTCTTGTCTTGTTTGTCTTGTCTTGTTTGCCTTGTCTTGTCTTAATTGTCTTGTCTTGTCTTGTTTGTCTTGTCTTGTTTGTCTTGTCTTGTTTGTCTTGTCTTAATTGTCTTGTCTTGTCTTGTCTTGTTTTGTTTGTCTTGTCTTGTTTGTCTTGTCTTAATTGTCTTGTCTTGTCTTGTTTTTCTTGTCTTAATTGTCTTGTCTTGTTTTGTTTGTCTTGTCTTGTTTGTCTTGTCTTAATTGTCTTGTCTTGTCTTGTTTGTCTTGTCTATTTTTGTCTCGTCTTGTGACGTCTTGTCTCGTCTTGTCTCGTCTTGTCTCGTCTCGTCTAGTCTAGTCTTGCTGTGTCTTCCCTGACTTTGCCATCACTTGTTTCACAATGTCTTACTTTGTCCTACGTTGATTCCTCTGGACCACCCTTCTTTTCCTTTCTCTTGATTTTGAGTGTGGTTTTATTTTGCTTTTCTTTGCTTTCTCTTGTTTTTAGTGTGGTTTTTTTCCTTGCTTTCTCTTGATGTTGTTTTCTCTTGCCTTTCTTTGCTTTCTTTTTTTCTTTTCTTCCTCTTGCCTCTCTTTGCTTTCTCATTTTTCTATGCATTATTTAGCCTTTCTTTGCTTTCTCGATTTTCTTTGCTCTCTCTCACTCTCTCTCAATCTCTCTCAATATCTCTCTCTCTCAATCTCTCTCTCTCTCTCTCTCTCTCTCTTGCTTCTCTATTTTCCCTTTGCTTTCTCTTTTTTCCCTTTGCTTTCACTTGCCTTTTTTTGCTTTCTCGTTTTTCTTTGCTCTCTCTCTTTTTTCCTTTGCTTTCTCTTGCATTTCTTTGCTTTCTCTTTTTTTCTCTCTGCTTTCTCTTGCCTTTCTTTGCTTTCTCTTTATTTCCCTTTGCTTTCTCTTGTCTTTCTTTGCTTTCTCGTTTTTCTTTGCTATCTCCCTCTTTTCCTTTGCTTTCTCTTGCCTTTCTTTGCTTTCTCTTTTTTATTTGCTTTCTCTTGCGTTTCTTTGCTTCCTTTTGCCTTACTTACCTTGCCATGCTTTGTCTTGCCTTGTCTCCTCTCCTCCTGTCTTTCCTTGCTTCAACTCCCCTTCCGTTGCCGTCCTTTGTCTTGTTTTGTCTTGTTGTGCATTGCCGCATCACATGACTTGGCATCACACTGCCTCCACCAGGTGACGCTGTGGGGTCAAAGTTCAGGCTGCCAGTCCGCCGGTCTCCATCTGATCAGCTCCATGTCACGCGGCCTCTTCCACCGCGCCATTCTGCAAAGCTGCCCTTTTATCCTCCCTTTCCGCACTCCCCAAGAGGCCCTGGAGCAGAACCTGAAACTGACCCTCGCACTCAACTGCTCCCAAGGCGATATCACGTGTCTAAGGTCTGTGACGTCAGAGGCAGTAATTGACGCCAGCAAAAACGTCACCTTGTCCTCTGAGAAGAAGAACCTCCTCATGAAGTTCCAAGTATGGGGACCTGTGATGGACTCGAATGATGTCAGAAATCGTTTTCTGCGGGATGCGTTGAACAGGTGAGTGGAGTTTGAGTTTATTTGAATGGAACTGATATTTTGATAGGCCCACAGCCCACATTTAATCCGATCAATAGCACATTGTTGTGAGGTTATCATGCAATAAACGTGCAGAGCGCAAATGTTTTTCACCCACGTGCTTGTGAAGAGGGTATCAGTGTAGAGCTTGTATTTGGCATATCAATGGTGTTGCACCTAGCGTGCTTGCGAAGCATATGCATGGACCTCATACGGGGCTGTAGTCCAGTGGTCAGAGCATTCGTCCGCTGTCGTATGCAGATAGCGGTAGCGGTGTTCGCAGCTGAGCAGATCCTGAAGTTGCTTCCTTGGGCAAGGTGCCTCACCCGCATTGCCTCTCCTAGTGAGGAGTTAAGCGGGTTCCTGTGCGCTGCACAGCAGCGATCGGGGATGAAATTCCTCGAGAAAAATCTACTCCGAGAAGAAAAGAGGAATACACATTAGGTTAGTAGTAGTAGAAGTAGTGGCAGGAGTGATAGTAGTGGTAGTAGTGGTAGTAGTAGTGGAAGTAGTGGTAGTAGTAGTGGTAGTAGTAATAGTGGTAGTAGTAGTAGTGGTGGTGGTGGTAGTAGAAGTGGTGGTGGTGGTGGTAGTGGTGGTGGTAGTAGTAGTAGTAGTAGTAGTAGTAGTAGTAGTAGTAGTAGTAGTAGTAGTAGTAGTAGAAGTAGGTGGTGGTGGTAGTGGTGGTGGTGGTGGTGGTAGTAGTAGTAGTAGTAGTAGTAGTAGTAGTAGTAGTAGTAGTAGTAGTAGTAGTAGTCGTTGCCTACTTATGAGATGAATCATTTCTTTCTCTCATGATCTAAGTGCATAGTTTGAGACATATTGAGATATTTCTTGTTACACTGGTATCACGTCCTGTAGCTTGCATGTTGAAGTTTTTTGCTCTGAGTGGATGTTTGAGGAAAAAGGTTAGAGAAAAGTAGTTTTATGTCGTGATATCGCCACACCTGGTTCTCAAACCACTCTTAAACCTTTTCAGCGAATCATTGGTCCACTTTATCAACCCATTACTGGCACTTGATGACAAACAGTGACAAAAAATATATACACTCAGCTAAGTATTAGCACTATCGCCATTGTCTAAGGAATATCCCAAGCAATAGATGTCTGAATGCTGCATGTGTACACTCTGATATCTTTGCCCTCGCAGAAACCCATTTTACAACTGAGTAAGGAGAGGCGATGCAAGTTAAGGGCCGTTTTAATTTAAAGGTCAAAAAGGTTAAGGTGTGATTTTATATAGCGACTTTCCACCATTGATCGGTGCTCAAACCGCTTTACACTTTACCCCCTGATCACTACGTATCTTGATCAATCCTCACTGGTACCGCACAACAAACATAGTGACAGACATTTAAGACGCACACAGTCAGGTATCAGCACCAATTCCGCTCCCTGGGGAGTATTCCAACCCGATGCTGGCGCTTGGCCGCATACAAGGGTTAATCGCACTACATTTTGCCAACATTGCTCTCACAGGTACCTGGTTTTACTCCTGGGTGGGGAGAAGCAATGGGACTTAAGCATCTTGCTCAAGGATGCAACTCTGGGAACTGCGCAGCTTCGAACGCCGTACCCACTGGCCGTAAGCGACTGTAGGTCCAGCGCGCTAACCACTCGGCCACAGAGCAACGCTTACCTCTACTTCGCAGTAGCAGCAGTGTTATCTAACCAATCAGGACGTAGTAGCAATCGTATCTGACCAATCAGGACGTAGTAGCAATCTTATCTGACCAATCAGAACAGAACTAGTCCGAAGCTGCGTTCTGGTTGGCTGGTTGGTTATATAAGATTGCTGCTACGGCGAACTAGGCGTGAGCGTTGCTCAATGAAAACAAGCCTTGAATCAAGCACCTCACCGAAGGCTGCATCTCGAGGGTTGTACAGCTTCGAACGTTGTATTCACAGGTCACAAGACACTGCAGACACGTTTCAGCCCTAGACAAGAGCCTTTGCTTCTGCAGAGACGGATGTGCAAGGACAGATGCAATCCTGCTTCATGCAGTCGATGAGACAGAATATTTCTATCTAAAACAGACTTGAAACAAGGATCGTGACAGCAAGTTCAGATGTTGCACTGGTATAAAACAGTCGATTATTCAGAAAAGAACCAATGCTACTTACTTATTGCTACTGTTCCAGGTTTTATTCTAACGATATACAAACGATATTCTAACGATATACAAAAAACAAGGTCGGCGTTTCGGGTGCAGGCTTATCATCAGGACAACAACACAAACGAAAAAGAGACATCGCTTTAACTCAGTGACCGGTGTGGGCGGGAAGAAATGAAGTTGTCGATCATTCCATTTTGTTTGTCGTTGCAAACCTAGAGACTCGCTCGTTACTCGGGGACGCTCTCTCTATCCTCTCCCCGTTTTGCTTAAATATTCTGGTGTTCGTGTGTGTCTATGCATTGTTTCGTGTTACTTGATGTTGCTTGTAGTAACTTCACTGCATCTTTACGCTTTCTACTATCATCATCATCATCATCATCATCATCATCATCATCATCATCATCATCATCATTATCGTCGTCGTCTTCGTTGTCGTCGTCGTCGTCGCCATCGTTGCGGTCATCATCAGCAACAAGCTAGGTGCAGCAGGTTATTGACTTTTTTTATCGTTGTCGTCGTCGCCGTCATTGTTGTTAATGTTCGTAGAGGTGATAGTGATGTCAGTGGTGTCGCTGGTGATAGAAGATGTAGAAATGGTAGTGGTGGTGGCAGTAATTATGGATGTGGTTTTGATTGTGGTAAAGGTGGTATAAATGGTAGTAGTGATGTTAGTTATAGCGAATATAGCGGTGGAGGCAGAGCTAATGGTAATGGTAGTGATGTCACTTGTGGTAAAAGTGATAGAAATGGTAGAGGTGATGGCAATAAATAGTGGCTGAGGTAATGTGATGGTTGTAATGATGGTGCTGGTAGTGGTTTTAGTGGTGATGATAATTGCAGTCGTGGTCGTGGTGGTGATGTTAATTGTGTAATAGTGGAAATGATGATGGTGAAGTTAGTGGTGGGTGTGATAGTAGTAGTGATGGTGATGATGTTGATGGAAGTTATCCAAGAGGTGGTGGTTGTGATGGTCAAAATAGTGGATGTGTTTGTGCTGGAAGTAGTAACAGTACTGATGAATGCTGTTCTCATTGTAGTGGGGGTGATGGTGGTTGTAGTGGTAATGGCTTCAGTGGCAGTGGTGATGAATGGGGGTTGTAAGACTAGTAGTGCTGGTGCTGGTGGTAGTCGTGGTGGTAATATGGTGGTGGTACTAGTGGAAACCGTGGTAGAAGAAGTAGCGGCGGTGGTGGAGGAGGTGATAGTGGTGGTGAAGATGGTGCTTGTGGTAATGATGCCGATGGTGGTGGTGGCTGTAGTGTGATGGTGGCTGTAGTGTGATGGTGCCTGTAGTGTGATGGTGGCTGTAGTGTGATGGTGCCTGTAGTGTGATGGTGGCTGTAGTGTGATGGTGGCTGTAGTGTGATGGTGGCTGTAGTGTGATGGTGGCTGTAGTGTGATGGTGGCTGTAGTGTGATGGTGGCTGTAGTGTGATGGTGGCTGTAGTGTGATGGTGGCTGTAGTTTGATGGTGGCTGTAGTGTGATGGTGGCTGTAGTGTGATGGTGGCTGTAGTGTGATGGTGGCTGTAGTGTGATGGTGGCTGTAGTGTGATGGTGGCTGTAGTGTGATGGTGGCTGTAGTGTGATGGTGCCTGTAGTGTGATGGTGCCTGTAGTGTGATGGTGGCTGTAGTGTGATGGTGGCTGTAGTGTGATGGTGGCTGTAGTGTGGTGGTGTCTGTACTGTGATGGTGGCTGTAGTGTGATGGTGGCTGTAGTGTGATGGTGGCTGTAGTGTGATGGTGGCTGTAGTGTGATGGTGGCTGTAGTGTGATGGTGGCTGTAGTGTGATGGTGGCTGTAGTGTGATGGTGGCTGTAGTGTGATGGTGGCTGTAGTGTGATGGTGCCTGTAGTGTGATGGTGGCTGTAGTGTGACGGTGGCTGTAGTGTGATGGTGGCTGTAGTGTGATGGTGGCTGTAGTGTGGTGGTGCCTGTACTGTGATGGTGGCTGTAGTGTGATGGTGCCTGTAGTGTGATGGTGCCTGTAGTGTGATGGTGCCTGTAGTGTGATGGTGGCTGTAGTGTGATGGTGGCTGTAGTGTGATGGTGGCTGTAGTGTGATGGTGCCTGTAGTGTGATGGTGCTTGTAGTGTGATGGTGGCTGTAGTGTGATGGTGGCTGTAGTGTGATGGTGGCTTTAGTGTGATGGTGACTGTAGTGTGATGGTGGCTGTAGTGTGATGGTGCTTGTAGTGTGATGGTGCCTGTAGTGTGATGGTGGCTGTAGTGTGATGGTGGCTGTAGTGTGATGGTGGCTGTAGTGTGATGGTGGCTGTAGTGTGATGGTGCCTGTACTGTGATGGTGGCTGTAGTGTGATGGTGGCTTTAGTGTGATGGTGACTGTAGTGTGATGGTGGCTGTAGTGTGATGGTGCTTGTAGTGTGATGGTGCCTGTAGTGTGATGGTGGCTGTAGTGTGATAGTGGCTGTAGTGTGATGGTGGCTGCAGTGTAATGGTGGCTGTGAAGTACAGCAGTCAAATCATCGCCAACTACAGAAAACAACTGCTTCTTCCCAAGGTCATTCTACACTGCGACACTTTTATCATGAACATGTTTGCTCTGCAGCACAGATCCCATAGTAACTGATGTTGTGCAAAGTGATTGTTGTGACTTCCAGCACCAGAGATACGTGCCGCCTGTCATTAGTTATTAATGCTGTACAAAATGGTTGTTGTGACTTCCAGCACCACAGTTAACGTGCCTGCCATTACGTGTTGATGCTGTACAAAGTGGTTGTTGTGACTTCCAGCACCACAGTTAACGTGCCTGTCATTAATTGTTGATGCTGTACAAAGTGATTGTTGTGACTTCCAGCATTACAGATGACGTGCCTGTCATTAGTCATTAGTGGTTGTTGTGACTTCCAGCACCAGAGATACGTGCCTGTCATTAATTGTTGATGCTGTACAAAGTGATTGTTGTGAATTCCAGCACCACAGTGGACGTGCCTGTCATTAGACATTGATGCTGTACAAAGTGGTTGTTGTGACTTCCAGCACCACAGATGACGTGCCTGTCATTAGTTGTTGATGCTGTACAAAAGTGGTTGTTGTGAATTCCAGCACCGCAGTGGACGTGCCTGTCATTCTTGGCACGACGTCAGACGAGGGCGATGTCTTCATCATGGACAAGTCCATGCCATACATCCCGGGCTTTGTCTACAACCTGATTCTGAAGGGGCAGTGGCCAAGCCACTACGCCAAGATACTCAAGCTCTACCCGTCCGCTTCCGAGCTAGAGGACGCCAGACCTGCCTTAACCAAACTTGCCAACGACGCAGTTTTCTACTGCCCTACTTCAGCTGTGGGTAAGGCACCAGGAGTCTGTTCAGTGTGTGTGTGTGTGTGTGTGTGTGTGTGTGTGTGTGTGTGTGTGTGTGTGTGTATGTGTGTGTGTGACAGAGAGAGAGAGAGAGAGAGAGAGAGAGAGAGGTGCGTGGGGGAAAGAGGGTGCAATGGGTAGAGAAGGGAGAGAGAGAAAAAAGAAGACAGACAGAGGAAGAGAAGAAAAGAAAAGAGCAAGACATAGAGCACAGACCAACTGACAACATGCAGGGCGATACATATCTGACTTACTAGATGTCGATGTGTGCCACAGAGAGTGACTGTCTGCACCGATTGTAGACCACTGCAAATATTCAGTGTAAGATGTATTCATCATACTGGGCTTGTTTTCTGATTTCTTCCTACTGACAACACAGCCGGAGCGATAATCCACATCGATACAGTTTTTAGGGACGGAGATGTGCGGACCTCATGAAGAAATCACATTGAATACCCAGAAAATATATTTGCATGTTCACATCATTCTGTCGTGAGTTGGAGAATGTGACCAGATCATGTCTATTTGCGATACTAGTGTACCAACTTTGTGTTTTTTTAAAATGTCACATTTATTGAATTTAGTGTGACCTTGCTTTCATGCCCATGTCTCCACAACGTCAAGTGTGCGCCTATGAATTTCCAGAGCTGCAAAATGGCACATTCCACGAAGTCACTGTGACCGTGCTTTTATGGAAATGTCTCTACAGCATGATCAGTCTGGTCCCTAAATTGGCTGCCAGCCTCGCAAGTCTGTAGAGTCTCTGGGGACTCGCCCCGAAGCATGCTGACTCAGAACCACACGGCCTGGTCATGGAACAGAAATGTGGAAAGGAGATTCCTGAGTTCTCTTCATCCATAGTGACCGCTCCGATGAATTGAGTTGACTGCTGCTGGATAGGGGTTGGCCATCGAAACAGACTGGCGAAATTAAGGGCGACCGTGCAGCTGACCACAGCGGTGCGGAGAGGTCATCGGCGTTAGTCGTTATGGACTTGGATTCAGCCAAACGGCGTCTAACACCTCTCTCTCCTTCTGTCTGTCTGTCTGTCTCTCTCTTTCTCTCTCTCTCCTTCTGTCTGTCTGTCTCCCCCCCCCCTCTCTCTCTCTCTCTCTCTCTCTCTCTCTCTCTCTCTCTCTCTCTCTCTCTCTCTCTCTCTCTCTCTCTCTCTCTCTCTCTCTCTCCTTCTGTCTGTCTGTCTGTCTCTCCTTCTGTCTGTCTCTCTCTCTCATGTCTGTCTGTCTGTCTGTCTCTCTCTGTCTCTCTCTCTCCTGTTTCTCTCTCCTTCTGTCTCTCTCTCCTTCTGTCTCTCTCTCTCTCCTTCTGTCTCTCTCCTTCTGTCTCTCTCTCTTCTTCTGTCTCTCTCTCTCTTTCTCTCCCTCCCGCCCCCCCCCCTCTCTCTCTCTCTCTCTCCCTCTCTAAAACTTAGATTTCAAATACACTATGCAAACGAAAGCACGAATAAACGGCCGAACGGTCGATCGAAAAACGAAAATATCAAAAGGCGAAATCTGCTCTCGTTTCAAATTAGTGCATGCGGTTCTTTGTTGTTTCTGAATCGAACAAAATATTTCCACGTCGATGAAAATAAAGTCACGATACAGAATTGTGTGTTCGTTCAACCAGTTATGTTTTAGCGTGTTGCAACGAATCCTTGTAAACGAAGCGCGAAATCTGTCTCTCAGTTAGAATGCATGGCTTGCGGCTGGGTGGTGTCTGACAAGCAGGACGCTCAAAATCGCGCTCGTTGTGGAGTTTAAACTTCGGACGTGGCATTAAAGCCGGTTCTTAGCTGGTGTTTGCCAAGTCTTGGCAAATATTTGCCAAGTATTCTGTAAATATTTACCGTGTCTTTGGCAATATTCGCTGAATATTTGGTCAAGTGTTCCTGCTTTTAATTGATTTTCGCCAAGACTTGACACATATATGCCAAGACTACTGATATTGACTCGACAGGTAATGCCAATAGCTATTGGCGCGAGATATTCTTGAGATCCCCTCAGAGCACAATGGCGGAAAAAATATGTCGCTTCGTTTACATTTAAGGCCGTTGCACACTTACGGTATGGGCATGATACTGATCGATGCCACATTGTAAATGTCCTTTGTTTGCGAGATATTGGCTTGGTTTAGTCAAGCTATTAAGAAACTAAAGATTTGTCAAGACTTGGCCCAATAGTTGAGGAATTTTTTGCCGAATGTTTGCCAGTAAGTAATTTGCCAATAAATAATTTGCCCCCAAAAAATTGCCAAGACTTGGTGAATATTAGCCTATATTTATTTGTCAATTAAAAACAAGCTTAACGTTTCCCTTCGTTGGCCAATCCTCTCAAGCTGCGTACTAACTGGAAGTAGTGCCAAAGAGAACTAAGGCCAAAGTGGACTTAGCAAACTTGTGTTCGGGACTGATGCACACGAAATGGCTCAGTGGAGTGGAAATTACAACCTATACTTCATGTGACTCTAAAACGAAAGAGCCATCGTATGTGACCTATTTGGACGCATATTTTGTCTGCTTCATCTTTGTATTCTTCAGACTTCGATCATCGATACCTGCTCCGAACGTCGGACTCTTTACAAACCTCCAAAATTACTTACGTGAAGTTAAAACATCGGTGTAGTAAGCAGAAGCATCGCCCAATTAAAGTATACCTTTACAGTTCAAATTATGTCGACTTGTTCTCTCTGTAACTACACGTTTTTGCTTCTTGGGCTTGAAGACTTATCATTCGAAATGTTGCGGATTTTTATTTTAATATATAAATTTCTTACATCCCATTTCATATGTCTCCATCGTGATGTGTCTTCCTTTGGAGAAAAAAATCGAGAAATTGTCTCCGCGTTGCATGTTTTATGGAGAACTACAATCACAGACTCGCCGTCTTGAGTTAGAAAAGGGAATCATTCCTCACTTCGCGGTCCCCACAGCAGTGTGAAAGACATTCTCAAAGCCCGCCTTAATGGGGACTTGTGGGCAATGACAGGTGAGGTCATCTGTCACATTTTACGTCACCAGCTTGATGAGTCCTACGTGGACATTGGAAATCGTTACTTAATATCTAGGGTATGACAGTCCAAGCTGTTGATGGAAATGCGGCTGGTGGTATCAACGATGTTTATCAATCCTTTACGCATAAGCTTTGCAAGAGGTTTATTGTGTATATTACCGACATGCAATCCTCCACGAGATTACGGGTGAGGATGTTTGCATCACTGACTTGCAGTCTTCCGTTTGAGATATCTCTATTGTTTATCTTTCTGCAGTTCTGCCCTTAAAAAACAATGCTCTTCCACTTGTTTATTACCTCCACCAAGGAGAATATGTTTTTCCTTCAGTGTGTTCGTCAGTTAGATATTCGGCAAAATAACTTTTTAAAATACGAAACTGATTCTGAAGAAATTTGGTGCGAGGTCAGAGTTCTGCCCAAGCAATAATCTATAACATTTGGGGGTTATTTCGTATGTCCTTTTGGAAATGGAAACTTAAAGAGACATTTTATAGCGCATAATGAATTATTTTTTTTTACATAACTACGACGATGATGTCGAAGACATATTTTTTTCGCATTACGAAGTTGATGCGTCCAACTATTGGTGACATCGGCGTGTGCTGTCTGCACTCAGATACTGCTGTCACTCAGATGCCGAAATAAATTTAACTTTGTTGTGTCAGGCCTGGCTAGCAGCGCATCCTGCCTGAATTAAGCATATAGGTCATGGAAGAGAAGTTGTGACTTCCATTTTAGAGGTTTGTGCTCTCAGAGTGATCTTTAGTGACTTTCATAAAAGAGATCGTGCTTTACCCTAGGTTCGTTAATTAGTTAGATATTCCGCAAAATAACTTTATTTTTTTTTTACTCCGGATTCTGGTGTAATTAGGTACAACAAAGTCAGGGTTTTAGCCCAGAAACAATCCGTTACTTTTTAAGGTTATTTGTTATCTTGTTTTGGTATTACATCCAACACAAGATATGTTATCGCAAATAACTAATTTGATTACGTCAAACAATTGGTGACGTCGACCGTTGCATTCTGTACTCAGAGAATGCTAGCTAGCAGGGTGCTAACATGTACTATATTTCGTAGCGTCAGGGCTGGCTACAAGAAATGTCGGTATATATTTGATAAGGCTGTTTCGTTGTCCACCAGTGTTCAAAATCCAAAGATATTTTGGAGACAAATCAGAAAATTGTGTTACAAGCGTACCCTCCCCAGCATACCCGTACAAAGCTGGTTCGATCGTTTTAGGAATGTGCTTAAATTAATGTACCTCAGGAAGCATCGGGTCCATGTGACGAAGATAATACCTACTTGGTGATAAATGACACGATAGACGATAACGTTTTAATTGCTCACATCGATACTAACGAAATCAGGGAGGCCATAAAGAGCCTCAGAACTAAAACGTTTCCAGGGCATGTTATTATTCTCAGTGAAAAGATTAAACTTCAACTGATATTATCCTTCCTTTCCTCAGCATAATCTTCAATTAAATATTCCTTCCTGGCAAGTTTCCAGAAAACTGGTGCGAGAGTATTGTCGCTCCGATCTTCAAGAGAGAGGATATGAATGACCCAAACACTTACAGTGGGATCTTGCACACCAGTGTGCTAAGCAAGGTATTTGTCCATGTTCTAAGCAATATATTAAGAAGCTGGGCAGAGGTAAACAAACTGATCTGTGAAGAACAGGCAGGGTTTAGAAACGGATATTCAACAGTGGACACTACTTTTGTACTGCATGGTTGAATTCAGCGATTTTTACATAGGAACAGGAAGATGTATGTTGCACACGTTGACTTTCACAAAGCCTTTGATACAGTCAAAAGGGGAATGTTGAGAAGGTTCTGGACAGGTATGGAATCCAAGGACACAGGATTGCCATATTGAAGTCCATGTACTCGTCTTAACCTGTCGTATCAAATGTGCTAAAGATCTTACGGATCCCATAGAGTAGCACTCGGGCGTGAAACAATGCTGTAAAGCCAGTCCGATCCTGTTTTTGTACATGATTAATGAAATTGCAAGAAAAATGAACAAATGTGGAAGGCATGGAGT